>JBBPUC010000272.1:0-29585 GCA_038094375.1 Tubosaeta aff. heterosetosa | reverse complement strand
GGGTGATTGATGGCGATTGGATTGATCTTCTTCATCACGTTCGAAATGGGAGCTGCCGAGTGCATCACATTGCGATGCTACGTTCGCTCATAGTCTCCAACCCGTCTTGTCCTCCAACCGACTTCTCTCGTGCGCCATGGAATGACGCGGTGCTCATCACCCCACGACACTCGGTTAGGCGTCACTGGAATGCAGCAATGTCACACGAACGCTGTCGAATCCAAGGACGACAGTTGTTAATATGCCCAGCATATGACCTTGTGGGAGGAAAAGCACTTACACTGAGGGAGCGTTTTGCAAGAGCTGTCAAACGGCAAGGGCGCGGTTCCAAGGCTGATGAACATGGCGGTCTTCCTGACTCTGTTTTGTTGTCTGTGGGCATGAAAGTTATGGTGACGTTGAACGTGGAAACGGATTTGGATATCGCGAACGGGGCCAGAGGCGTGATCACGAAGATCGTGCTTAACAAACATGAAGAAATTTATTCTTCGACGGCTTCGGTGGCAAAATTGCAATACCCACCCGCATACGTGCTCGTCCAAATGTCGAGTTCTAAAGTTCCGAGTCTTGAAGGGTTGGACGAGAACGTAGTTCCAATCTTCCCAGCCGAACGATCGTACGCGATCATTGAAGGTGGCTTGAAAAAGACGGTTGTCAGGAGACAGTTGCCGTTGACACCAGCTTATGCATTCACCGACTACCGGTCCCAAGGTGATTTTACACATGTCGCATGTGTTTCGAGCGCTGACGAGTCCAACATTCCTGAAATGTAAGGTCAGACGATTTCGCATGCGATAATTGACATAGGCACTCCGCCTTCAGGATCACTAACGCCGTTCAACGTGTATGTCGCCTTGTCACGATGCCGCGGCAGAGAGTTCATTCGTCTTCTGCGGGACTTTGACGAGAAGTCGCTTACGTCACATCCAAGTGAGTACTTGCGCATGGAGGACGAAAGGCTTTTGGAGTTGGATTTGAAAACACAAGAGTGGTGGAACGGGGTCAAGGAGACACAGGACATACGGACGTAGGTGTCGGGTGATGTGAGATGTAGCACGCCACAGGATACCGGCAGTCCGTGAACGTTGGAGCGCAGAATCAAGTACTGTTGGATACATGGAAGGACGTTCTCACGGGGTGTAAAATCTGTCTGCCACAGCCACAATTCTCGGGCCCCAGTGACCTTGTAAACAAGGTAATTTACCTGGCGAATCAGAATCAGAATTACCGTAAGTAATAATCCCTCGGCAAATTCCGATGGCGCCACGTTCCCGCTCCGCAGCCTCTATCTAAGCGAGGCCTCGGAGTCAGTATGTGCTTGGGGCATGCAGATTTTATTTTCCCGTCTCGAGCTGACATAGACCAAGTATATCAGATTGTATGGACAAGATGTGGCCTTTTAGGCTGGTGCTGTCTTTTCCTCTAGTACTCACGTCATTTCAAGTAATGACGAAGGGAGTCTGATTAACCTGAAGTTCTAGTATCTCGACCAACCTTTCCCATCGTTTCCGTTGGCTGTGATTGTTCCATGTCCTGTTCTACCCACAGTGTCAGTCGGCTGACAGGAGACAAATTTACCTGAATGATCTTGGAAATTGTGTAAAACTGAGGTTGTGGCTCATATGAAACCTGATGTCTTTCCGTGGTCTTGGCACAACTTACCAGAAGGATATAAATCTACGGCAAACCCAGCGCCTGCATCCGTTTCACCCACTCCTACTACTATCACCCCGTCAAGATGCAACTTGTCTTCAGCACCTCTGACTACGTGAATACAAATATTTCTGATGACCATGGCCGTATCCTCTACTCTGTGTCGACCCCTGAAGCGTCTAAACGGATAACCACGGTGACCAAATACCGCTGGAGTGGTCCAAATAGCGTCACTGAAACAATGGCGACCATCGAATGGCATATGTTGAAGGAGACACTCTTTCGATTCAATGGGGATGAAATAAAAGCGGATGTAATGCTTGGAAAGCGTCGGTGGAGCACGTACGTTCGTCAGTCAGACTCGGGCGCAACTGACGAACAGACGGGAAAAGTGGGCGCTATTTTGTAGGACCTGATAAACGTTCTTACAAGTGGAAAATTGAGCGCACGCACTGTTGGGTACGTCTCGTTTTTTTTTGTTTATTCCCAGAGGTTTTGTGTCAAGAGAGCCATAACAATGACTGACTACACTAAATCCTTGACTTATCCTCTTGGCAGATGAAGCTAGAGGAATCGAGCACCAAGCTAGCAAGATTCCACAAGAAGAATTTCGGAATAAGAAAAAAATCACATCCGCCGTACCTTGACGTCTCTCCAAAAGTGATGCGGATGCTGGATCATGTTATACTTACCTTTATTTATGTCGAGTCGCTGCGCCGAGAACGATAGTACTAGTAGTTGACTTGTTGTCGCAATTGGATGCGTGCTCTGGGCTCGGCGGGCTACGATTCAATATATTCGGTCGCAGATCAACGATTATGGTCCTGCGTTCGACTAGATGTAATAGTGTGAGTCCTTCAAGCGAAGCGAGGCTGTGCAAAGTTTCGATCTAACATACCTGCAGACGACACCCAAATTTTCTAAGCTTGGCCTTTACCGCGCCACAAGATTGGAGTCGTGACTGATTCTAAGTCGAAGTATGTCTCAGGTGGAACACTTCAACTAATGGTGATCGGAACTCAGGACCGACGAGGTGTAGCGGAACTTGTGGTCAAGCCCTAAGTGGCCGCGGTATAGTAGCAGAGGCTGCCGAGGAATATCGTCAGTAAGCGACTACTTGGTATACAATACCCCTTTGATCACTGCCTCCCTAGGCCAGCCGGAATCGTAACAGGTCGCTTGCCACTAACACCTTCCCTCGCCGACATGCGCCTGATATTGAGCACTTCGAGCCACTTGAACACAGATATCTCTGACGAGCGAGGGTTCATCCACTACACCATTGCCACACCCTCTGCGGCCAAGAAGGTTACCACGATCACAAAGTACCGCTGGAGCGGCCTCAGTAGCGTCCAGGAGACGATGGGCGTCATTGAGTGGCATCGGTTGAAAGAGACGGTATTTCGGTTCGATGGAGAGGTCATTCCCGCGGACGTGGTGCTCGAAAAGCGCGCCTGGAACACGTGAGTTGATCCCCCGACGAGATACCGAGATACTGATGGATACTGGTTTGGGGTACCCAGTGGTCGTTATTTCGTTGGTCCCAATCGACAAAAGTACAAATGGAAGTTTGAATCGTCACACTGTTGGGTGCGTTCGATCTGATTTGTCTATACACGGATGAATACTAACATCGCGAACAGATGAAGGGCGTCGAATCAGATGTCGAGCTCGCCCGGTTTCACGAAAAAAATCTTGGAATTTTGAAACAGTCCCACCCAGCCTACCTCAGTGTTTCTCCGCAGGTTGTCTTCATGTTAGACCATGTCATCCTCACGTTTGTCTACGTCGAATCATTGCGACAAGAGCACAACGGCGGCAACATGCATAACCAGTACCCGGCCCCACAGCAAAGGCATGATTGTGACGAGCAATAGTCATTACCCAGAACGCACGTCGCTCTTGATCATGTACACAATTGCTAGCCCATTTTCAATCGAAGAAATATTTTTACATAATAACATGTCCAAATATGGACATAACACGTATAATCGCCGCTTGAAAGTCGTCGATGTTATCTTCCTCACTGAACAGCGTTGGTGCCAACGCTAGTACTTGGTACACCACTAGCCTACTTCTGTCGCTCGTGTTTTCTCCACCATGTCTCAGTGGGGCCAGCCGGGATTCCAGTATCCCACACAAACGGGCTTCCCTGGTGTACAACCCCAGTTCCAACCTGCGCAGCAACTGAACCCCGCCCCCTCATTCCAGCAGCCTCAGAGCGGCTTTGGTATTCAACCGGGTGCACAAGGATTTGGCGTGGGACCCGGTGGTATCTCTTCTCAGCCAACTGGGTTTCCTGGTGCGCGCCCCCAAGGACTCCAGCAAACCAACTTCCCAGCCACGCAGGACGTCGGTCCAGGCTTTCTACAAACACAACCTACTGGTTTTCCTGGTGTACAATCCAGTTTCCAGCAGCACCTAGCACCTCCCATCCCACCTCTTCCTACTTCTTATCAGCAGAAAGCGCATCCACCACCGCCACCTCTACCGCAGCAGCACTCGGCTTTTTTGAGCGTGAATCAAAGTCGCCTGGGTGGACCGTCGGTTCCGTCCCTTGGGACGCCAGGTTTGGTCGCGCAGCCGACAGGTGTCGGCTTGCTTTCGCAACCTACTGGTTTTGTAGGACGTGCACCGGCTCCGTTGGTGCCTCAAGTAACTGGTTTTGTCGACCCCCGTCTTCAATTGATGTCAAGCTCGTTTATGCCTGCTAATGTTTCCGCTCCATACACTTCTGGAGGAGCACCGCAGCTTGCACCACTCCCACAACAGCAACTCGGCGGTCTCTCGTTGCAACAGAGCTTCCAGCAGCACAACCAAGCACATGGAAAGGGGGCTACTCCTAAAATTCCGTGGGCGTTGAGTAAGGCTGAGAAGAAACAGTATGATCAGATATTCAGAGCCTGGGATGCTCAAGGAACAGGTTTCATCAATGGTCAAACGGCGCTGGAAGTCTTCGGACAGAGCGGCTTGGATAGGAATGACCTCGCGAGAATTTGGTTAGTTCTAGCCTTGTAGGCTTGGGTGGTTGGATATCACTGACATGCTGTAGGACACTCGCTGACGCAGACAACCGGGGTAAATTAAATTTAGCAGAGTTTCATGTCGCTATGGGTTTGATTTACCGACGTGCGCAGAGTTAATCATTATAATCTGACACGATTCTCATCAATATTCTCAGGGCTCAATGGAAACGATATCCCGGATGAACTTCCTCTTGAGCTTGTTCCGCCATCTTCTCGCGATTTAGATACCTCGGTCAATTTCCTTAAAGACATTCTCAAAAATGATTCTCGTGCACGTTCTCCATCAGGCCTCGATGTCCCAGTCTCGCGTCTGAAAGAACGTTCGTTTACCTCTTCATCTTCCTTCACGCAACAAGGCGGGAGGCAAGATGCGACCGTCTACAAGCATGAAGATGTTGAACCTCCCGGCGGATTCTACCAACCTCGAAATCGTCACGTGGACCGGAGTACCATTCGGTCGCGCGCAGACGACGCAAGCCCTGCAACGTCGGACTTGTCCTCCATCAAAAGGCAGCTGTTGAACACGCAGAAAATGCTTGACGATACGTTGGCTAATGAACGCTCGTCTGATGTTCTTGATAGGGAACTCGAGGATTTGCGGTATAGGATAAGCAGATTACAAGAGGATTTCGAGTACGCCTCAAAAGGTCCGAGAACAACAGCTAAGGAGGAGGAGAGACGACGTCTTGAAAGAGAACTTGTGAGATTGATGCACGAGGAGGTACCGGAGTTGGAGAAGAAAGTGGAGGAACGAGAAGCAAGGAGAGAAAGAGAGAAACGCGAATGGACACGTGATCGAGATCGCAGGAACGAGCGGTCTGGGCGGTTTGGAGGTGAGGAGAGTGGCAGGTACTCACCGGCTTCGAAATACCGAGAAGAAGAGGAACGACCATACTCTCGCGGCGCGCCAAGATATGACCGTGATGACAGGGACCATGACGGCGATCGGTTATACCGAGGCGACGATAAAGACCGCAACCGCGACGTTAACATTGTACACGAAAATGACGACCGTGATCGCGCACCGCCTACCATCGGACGTTCGCCGCCGCCGCCTCCACCTGCTAGCAGCGTTAGCCAGCAACGGCCCCCTTCCGCTCCCGCACGTTCACCCGCACCTTCGGTGAAGAATATGACTACAGAAGAGCGGCAGGCCTTTATTCAGGCCGAAGCTCAACGTCGTTTAGAGGCCCGTAGGCAAGCCCTTGGTATTGTCACCCCTCTATCCGCTTCGGTTACTTCCCCCACACTGGATACCACTATCGAGGACCGTCTCGCCCAGGAGAAGAAAGAAGCAGAGGAGAAAGCTCGCGAAGCCGAGCGGCAGGCCGAGGAACGCGAAAAACAAAGAAGGGAGAAGCTTGAAGCTGAAAAGGCTTCGAAGGGTGGGCCGACCTCTTTGCCAACACCTACAACGACCGCTCCTCCGCCTGCCCCAGCGGCCGCACCCGTTCCAACGAGGGCTACTCCACATCCGCCTAAGCCTCGCCCTACTCCACCCCCACCACGGAGAGGTCTTTCTCGCGCCTCAGCTGCCCCCACTTTATCTCGACCACCGGCCCCTCCAGCTCCCGCACCCCCGCCTGCGCGTTCTGCATCCTCGCCTACTGTTCCCCCGGCTCCTGTTGTAGTGCCCAACGAAGACTCCGAAGATACCGCTCTCAGAGCGCGGGAAGAAGCTCTACGCAAGAGGCGCGAAGAGCATGCGGCTCTCCTTCGTAAACTTGAAGAGGAGGAGGAGGAAGCACGCAAAGCTGAGGCAGCCTACCAAGAACGCAGGAATCAGTTTTTAGCTACGAAAACCTCCCCGGCAGTCGCTACAACTCCAGTCATATCAGCTATTCCCCCTCCCCCTCCGGCGCCACCAGCGCTGTCAGTGTCTCCACCTATACAAGTAGCGGAACCCGCTGAGGAGGCGGTCCCTCCCCCTCCCCCTCCACCCCCCTTACCGCCGTCAGTTCAACCTACCTCGGTTTCCGTTACCGACAAACCCAGCAATAACCCCTTCAGTCGGTTGATGAAAGGTGGGGCATCTGCTCCTGCTCCCCCTCCAACCACCACGACAAATGGAAGCAGCAATCCTTTCTTCCGCCCCCAGACTGCACCACCCGCGGCACCACCGCCTCCTAAGAGTCCAGGTATCCCACCCCCAGTTAAAACAGCATATCATACTGCTCCAAAGGACAGTGATGATGACTGGGACGACGTCATGGAAAAAGAGGAAGACAATAGCAGCGACGAAGAACTTGGAACGAGGGACACACGGATGGGTCTTGCGCAGCAGTTATTCGGGAATTTGTTGCCCTCACGCCCTCAGTCGGCTGGGCCGGCCCCATCTTCGAGTAGCCCCGTGTCCCCTGTTGCGCCACCTCCTGCTTCGGCACCCCCTGCTCCTGCACCACCGTCCGTGCCTATTGCTTCTCCAGCACCCACAGGCGACCGAGGCGCATTATTGAGTGCTATTCAGGGCGGCGCTCGGTTGAGAAAGACTGTCACGAATGACCGAAGTGGTGCTGCCACATCTGGGAAAGTTGTTAGTGACGATGCTCCGCCTGCGCACATAAATGCTAGTGCGAGTCCTCTGTCTCCACCTGCCCCTCCGTCAGCGAGCTTTGCGGCATCTCCATTGTCGGCTGAGGTCCTGGCTGTACCTCTGACGGGGCAAAGTGCCTCCCTACGGCACGAAAAGAAGGAATCCATCGATTGGTATAATGCATTGGCTGCTGACGTGGACAAGCGGGAAGTGGATCGCCTTCCTGTGACCACAGAGGAACACGAGGAAGAGGAGGCTCCCGTCCAGATTTCGGATCATGCACCAGATCATGCGTCCGAGCTCATGACAGATGTCGATCTTTCCACTAGTGCGTACAACGTCTTGTCAGTTTAGTGGTCGCGCGCTCAACTCTTGTTCAGAGATCCGCGTCAGATCCTTGTATCCCTATGAAGGACAGCGGGCTGAAGATCTAGGTGTGTGGGCACAGTTGTCGTGTATGTTCATGTCACTTGAGAGTCTACAGGCTTTGCTGCAAATATGGTAATCATTGCCCATCCATCCAAGTCTGGTGGTGATTGGTGGTATGGTACTGCGATCAACAGTGGTAAAGTCGGCTTTTTCCCTCAAACCTATGTTCAAAAGGTGGAGCAAGGTGCGTTGCATCCTATTTGTATCCTTTAACAGGGGGTTTATCATAATTATCGACTGATACAGTTCACGCTACTGCCATGTACGCCTACGAGAGTACTAACGAGGATGAACTTGCGTTCAATGAAGGCGATATACTTATTATCGTTGACCGTTCGGAAATAGATTGGTGGAAAGCTGAACGCAACGGCCTTGTGTTCATCGTGCCTGCGGCGTACCTGGAGCTAATCGAGGGTTAGTGGAATTCCTTAGCCACAAAAAGAGTCACTCCCTCTTGAGTTCCTCTTACCTTTTTACGTGCTGGGGCGGATATAGACTGAAATATATCTCTTTTTGCTTTCACTCCCTCGTCATTATTGGTTGCACATTACGGATGCCGTTGCTTGCCTTACGTCTTTTTTTTCCCGAATCTAAACACGAAAAAACAACCACCTCATGTTTTGCGCTGAAAACCTCTTCTCCTCGAATACCGATACGGACTGGAATTTATGTTTTGGTTCTTTGCTTCTGCGACCCGATCTCGATTGCGACCTGGGCGTAGATTTTGCTCTTGGCATCTCTGGGCAAGCTCGACCAGGTCTAGAGTTAAATGAAGGGCAAGTGTTACAAGCCAATCGTGCCAGCTTTTATGGTGATCACCACGCAAGGGCGACCGACGTTTACAGTACACCCTATGCCACCCCGCGAGATACGTACCGACCAGAATTACGCAGGACATCATCTACGGATGGAGATGAGGATGACGAAGAGGATGCTTACTATTCCTTGGACGAGGAGGGTACGTCCGAGTCCGCGCAGGAGCATGATCCTATGGACATGCAGGAGACAGTGACACGCGAAAGTGAGCGACAGCGGGTACTTCAGGCAGCTGGGTTGGTCGTCAGTCCGCTAGCGAGAAAGGAGGGCGACGAAGAGTGTCTTTCCGTACACACTCCGTCCAAGACCGTCTTTGAGGCGCACGAGCACATCCGCATCCCGTCCGCGCCGGAGTTGAGCGCGGTTACACGCTCCAAGTCGACCTCGGGCTCAGCTTCAGAATCTCCAAGAAGACGACGCCCGGCGCCTGCGGTCCCCCAGCGTGGTTTAACGCACATTTCAACAAAGAACCTTCCGTCCATTCCGACAATCGATTTGCAATGGACAGATACATCCTCGCATGCACCTTTTGGGTCTTCGGATACCACCGCGGACAAGGAGGTTCTTACGGAGATGGGAATGGGCCACTTCAAAACGACGTCGGATGGAAGCATCATTCGTCCAGATGACGCGTTCGAGCGATATGAGACGTTCAAGAAGATGCAGGCGTCGCATGGTCATTCACCACTTGCTTGTGCGCCACCTACATCGGCGTCGGTGAGCAGGATGTCGATGTCGTCGTTTGATACTGGCTCATTAGCACCGACGT
This sequence comes from Tubosaeta aff. heterosetosa, assembly GCA_038094375.1. Classification (NCBI taxonomy): domain Eukaryota; kingdom Fungi; phylum Basidiomycota; class Agaricomycetes; order Boletales; family Boletaceae; genus Tubosaeta; species Tubosaeta aff. heterosetosa. Next base: position 20,359 of record JBBPUC010000272.1, on the reverse strand, counting down.
CGCCACCGAGATCTCCTGCCACATCGGTGACGCCGTCAGAACGAGAACGAGAGGGTGGGAATGGAGGTGCAGGCGGTGAGAGTCGTACATCCCAGTTTCTCAGTTTCCTTGGGCGTCATACCCACACGCGGGCGAGCACGCCGGAAAATCCCGAACGCGAGCGAAAGCTGGTTATCTCTGGACCAATTCCGCATACATCCACACCCTCTTTCGCGACGATGCCCTTAGTCGGTGGAGAAAATGGTGGTCCAACGAGAGTGGACAGTCCGGTGTTTGGATCTTCTTGGGCGAGCTTGGTGGATCGGTCTGCGTTGGAAGGGATCCCAAAAGAGGAGCGGAAGCGGCAGGAAGCGATTTTTGAGTTGATTTCTACGGAGGCAGATTACGTGCGAGATGTTCAGCTCATCGTAGAGGTGCGTGGTTAAGCCATGATCTTCTAGTCCCACCTGTATACATGACTAATATGGATCTATGCAGCTTTTCTACTCTCGTTTGATCCAAGTGTTGGACGAAAAGGCTACTGAAATGATCTTTTTGAACATCGAGGACATATTACTTACAAATACGGTGAGCAAATAATCGAGTCTTGGGTTGGTAATGGCATCTCATCGGTCTGTTTCGCTTCAAGACATTCCTTTCGACCCTTGAAGAGCGCCAGCGAGACTGTCGCTTGTACATCGACCATATTGGCGACTTGTTGGAAAAGCATATGCCCAACATGGGAGTTTACCTCGTACGCCGTTGTTTGTCTTGGTGTTGCTGTCATGCCCTCTTACTCTGACCATTTTCCGTGGTAGAATTACTGTGTCAATCAAGCGAATGCCGGAAAGAATCTACAGCAAATGCGAGAGACCAACCCCGCGCTGGCCTTGCAGTTACAGGTACGTTCTTGTCCCTTACAAGGTGTACGTGATGCTGCAACTGTTTTACTGCAGAACCTTAGGGAAGACCCATCAGCACGGAATCTGGATCTGTCGAGCTACCTACTTGTCCCGAGTATGCTCTCTTGGCATGAAAATACGTTCAGTACTGTTGGCTAACATGTAGCCCATTCGACAGTGCAACGTCTTACTCGATATCCTTTACTCATACGCCAAATTATGCATTATACGCCCGATGCAGCTTCAGGAACTCTCGGCCCTCCGTTACCATCGTCACCACCTGGTGGTGATGCTATTGAAAGACGAGCCATATTTGCTGCGCTCCAAACGGCTGAAGGCATTCTTGGGGATGTAAACGAGACAATCCGGGATCGAGAAGGACGAGAACGACTAGAAGAGGTCAGCCGTACGCTTTGGATCGGACAAGGTAGGCTCGATTTGACGGCACCAACACGGCACCTCGGTCCTCGCAAGCTTCTCAAAGAGGGCGTATTGAGCAAGGCAAGAAGTGGTCGCAGGCTGCAGGTGTTATTGTGCAGTGATATCCTTGTCCTTGTTAATGATGCTGAAAAAGGATTATACCGGGTGGTGAGTGCATATCTTTTACCATCCGCCACATGTAGGAAACTGACGGAAACGGGGGTGGTCTCTCAGCCGATTCCGATACACGAAATTCAGGTTAAACCATCAAGGAGTGGACGAGAAGATCCACTTATTCGCCTCCATGTCGCATACCCGCGTGGGGGTGATACGATCCTGTTGCGTGCATCCAGCATTCGTGAAGCAAAAGCATGGGGGGATGCCATATTGGATACTAGTAAGAAGGCTTTAGAGGGCATCAGAAATGTGGTTCGTAAACCCGGAGAGATGTGACCTGCATTGACGATTAGCAACTTTTTTATTCTGAGCTTTCCGTTTTAGAAGACTTTTTTCGATTTCTAGAGTTATCGTTTTGGATGGACTAGGACTCTGTTGTGCACTGATATTTAGCTCCGGTTAGGTTACATGTTCCCGTAGTATGTAAGTGCTGTACCAGACTAAACCGATACTTCGGCTGCGTTGTATAATATTCTGTTTCACGGTGAAGAGCAAGGTTCTTGTGGTCACCCGCGGTTATTCGCTCGCACGATTAACTACGGGCACCAAGAACGAATGAAAAAAAGAATCCAAGAGCTCAGCGAACCCTGCTGGACGAGATACCCGAGGAAGTTGGAAGTAGGATTCCAGAAATTGCCTCGATGAATTTATACTATTCTCTACCCGGTTCATCGCGTGAGGCGGCTAAATAAGTGACAGAGACTCATGAGTCTATCCCTCGTGCGAGATAATTCTAAAAATCATGTACCTAAACCATAAACACATGCATGCCCCGTCCCCTTCCTCGAAAATACCTTTCCACATAGTTCACATTGCCACCGCAGCAGCCCCAAGTGGACTGCCAATAGGTGACGGATGAGGCTCCCACGTTGCATGGGTGGGGCACGGCATGAATGCCAAAGACAGGCAACGATGGCCTTGTCGCTACCTCTAATATTATGGACGAGACGATAGTGTGTGCAAGCATCTCCTGGGTCGGCGGAGAGGGAGGTTCCACAGACGAAGGAAGGGTTGTCTTGGGAGACCCAGTAGCACGTGTGCTGAAGCGAGGAAGGAACAGAAGATGTCGCCGCGTGTGTATCAGCGTGTATAGGTGTGGCGACAGATGAGCTATCGGAGAAGTCGCAGAGAAGCTGCGAAAGAAATTCATCCCTTGAGAACCAAAATTTCGTCAGTATCACTGGTGCCAGTTAAAGCCGACAGACACGATCACATCCGTAGGACTGATGGAATACCTACAGTGCATCAGGATTATCATGATAATGATCGAAGGAAACGCTCGACGATGGGCTATAAGAGCTCATGTTTCTGCAGCGGATGGTTTTCTTGTTGAATGAATGGTAGAGAAGCCACGTTGGGATTTTAAAGTGCATCACCGCAGGTAAAGCGCGTTGACCCTTCCTTTCGCTGCATTTCGAACTTAGTTCATGATCAGTGAACCCTTGCGTGGCAGCACCGGGAGTACGTACCGGACACTAGATTTAGCCATACTCAGGTCCCCGTCCCAACAGCCTTCAGCGCACGTTGAGCTGTCAGCCGGAATGTCAAACTCGAAATTTTGATCTGCTATGCTCGCATAAGAAGCACTTACCACAATTATCACCACGGGGCAAGATCCTTAGCGCCATATTTAACGAGATCCCTCATCGTTATCAACGCCCATATACTGCATTTGTAAAATACAATAGCACGTCTTCTCCAGCCGAACCATACAGATATGGAATAGCTCGTATAGTTTGCCGTCTCCAGAACAACGATGAGATACTGGGTAACAAACTGACGAACACTATAACTCACGATCGGACCCATGGATTTGTCAGCATCACAGTGCCATACCTCGGAGACTCGGAGATGCTCGGTATATGGAGAAACAAGCTTAAAAAAAGCCTGGATACAAAAATACAACATAGCCACAACAGGCAGTCAGACCGGGTATAGGAAGGAAGCAGCGCCATACCGTCGTTCCTCCCTGACTCAAGTACTCGCATATACGGCCAACCGTCACCGTGGCACCACCACACGTCACTTTCCCACTCAAGAAACCCCAAGATCTGCATAAATCTGTATACCAGACACCTCGTGTGTCGAGCAAACAACGAACACTTGATGGCAAAATGATGAGACATTGAGGCAGAGAAACTCATAGCAACGGCTTGCCTTCCATTCCGGAAATTGACACTGCACATCTAGCTAACAGATCTAAGCTGTGTTACTGACCATGAGGACGTCAGTAAACTGCCAGATGTCTCCAACCGAATGACACTGTTCATGTACAAACCTCCTGCAACTCGGTTGTCGACAGTCGTGCAAATAGATATTCGAGTCCAAATGAACCACTGCTCGAGGGTAAAGATAGGGTTCGCGCTGTCACCCAGACCCACAGCGCTGGCAAGTGGACGGGGATGGGTGACCTATTACGCTGCTATATTTCCGCTTGTGTCACTGATACTGGCGCATACGTCGCGTAAGTCGAGAAGACGTTATCCGAGCACATGGGCACCTTACCTGCGGCCGCTTGCTGAGCGCTGAGCCAGCCATCATACCACAAGGCAGCGACTGCCAAGAATATGGACATGAAACTCCGTGGTGATTGACGGATGCGAGCTACCCGACTTTTGTTTGGCCAGGATGATGAACTCCAACACAGAGATCAATTGAAGACGCTCGGTCCGCAAATATAATAAACTTTTCTTGGGTAATTGTTTACTTGACGGGAGCGCCCTTTCAAGCTTGGGTAAGTTCTTTTGTGACTGTGGGCTGAGATGCGGCGGTAGTAGGATTTCGTGATGGCCCTACCTCAGAGAACCTAACCAAAAGCGACGGACCATTGTACTTTGCATGAAATAATGACTCACCAGTCGGTCCTATATGGGAAAACGTCGTGATGACTTTACCGCAAGTCGCCTTGTATTTTTCTCCCCGTCCCATTGACGTCAAAAATCATGTAATCTACACAACGCGCACCAAAAAAAGCATCTGTGTCGCAGTGGCTTTAGTCTTTCCGCATTTTCTTCCCTTGTTTCACACCGAGAAAGAGTCAAACGCAGCAATACACTGACATTCAATAGTGACAGACCACGCGGTAACTATGGAACGGTGCGCACACGGACGTTTGTGAGGTGGACGCTGCAGGTATGAAGTAGCTATACATACAAGAAGGCAGTGGGACGAGACCATTGAAGATAGCTGGAGCGGGAGCAGGAGGCGGGCAAGGCGGCGAGGGTAGGCGTTAACGAAGATGGTGCGCGGAATGGGAGATGATAGGTAACTTCAAGGTTGGCGAGATGGCTGGGATGGCTTGGCTGCCGTCCATCCATCTTACTTGCATTCAATACACTCTGACACGCCTAACACTCACCAGAACGCGCATATTCCTCAATCTTGGCACGCCATCGTAGATGACGCGCGACACGCTCCCCAATTAACGCGAATTCGCTAGCAAATCCATTGAAACTACTGGCAATCAAAAGGAAATACAGATCAGATTTGACTTTCACGTTCGAAATAAAGGATTTCGATCAAGTGCACGTCTTAATTCTTGTAAAGGAGATGGAAGGCCAGACTCGATGCCCGTCTTGGACTCTTTTTTTCAGAAATTTCTTCCCTCCGCACATTGCGCCGCTACCAAGACTTTCCCGAAATACGTTCAAGAAAGGCCCTCTGGCAGCGTGCAAAATTCATGTTATAGACCCATTGTGTGTGTTCCCTCTTTTCGCAGACACTAGAGCTGAATATCACATCTACCATGTTCTCTGGTGCACACAGGATACATCTAAAAATGTATCATTAACTCAACTCACTTTCCCGCACAGCTGGGGTAACGCTGCCCACTCTATTCGTTCACGTTACACCATCCTACAATGGCTGCCCTCGGGCACAGCAACGCCTAGCGCCAGCCAAGAAATTGGCTACCTCCTCGACAGACGGCCGAGCGTTTCCCCTCGTGCGCCTCGTTGCCCAACACCGCTGCATAAAATCCCAGTGCACATCTTCGATAGGCGGTGCATCCGGACGTGCCGGTCTCAGCCCGCGCGAGAGCGCGACGAGCACCTGCGCATCATATTTGTAGTAGTAATACGGTACCCTGCCCGTCAGCACCTGCCAGGGCGGCATGCGTGAATTGTCAGCGATCAGTCATTCGCCACCCTTCATCAGCAGTTGGCTATGCCACACATCACGCACCTGGAGCATCGTGGAACCGAACGAATATATATCGCTCTGCGGGGTTGGTAGGATGTGCACCGGTTCTTGCCCAGATTCCTCTCCGTCGGTTTCTTCTCCTTCGTCGACTGCAAATAGTTCTGGTGCTGCCCAGCGTATACTTCCCCGAACAGTCGACGTCCAGTAGCAACTCCCCGCCGCTTCCGTAAAGATGCGCGAGAGCCCGAAATCGGACAGGCACGCCTTGCCGTTGTCCTTGATAAGCACATTTGACTGGGATGAAAAAGTAAGCAATGAAGATAAAACAGCAAGGACGATCGCATTACACCGGTCAAATCGCCATGGACGATGCCGCATCCATGGACTAAAGACCACGGTTAGAGTTGCTCCACACAAGACATTGCTTAATCTCACGGTAACGCAGCCCGTCCGCAATGTCGCTCAACTACAGCACCCCAGTGAGCCTAAACATGACGTCGTACAGAAAGGGATGACTGTCACTTACAAGCTGTAATCTAGTATGCAATAGAAGATCGCCGTGATGTTCGAGGTGTCTACCTAACGTCCCACCTTCGATCCAGGGGCAGACCATTGCTGGGAATGCACCAAAGTCGAAGCTGATGCCATACAAAGGTAATACACACTCGTGTTCCAATCTCATCCATATTTTCAATTCACGGCGAATTCTCTTGGATTGTTCAGCATTCCGGTGCGGTAGACCGGCCGGGGCACGGTACCTTGCTCACTGTATCGTTTTGGGTACCCGTCAAGTTCGTCCGCATCACCTTGACGGCGACCTGTGTAGTGTGCGTCAGCGTGCCATGCAAGCTTGTACACGACTGACTTGGATGACCCTCGCGTCCTTAAGCCAGTCGCATTTCCAGATATCGCCGAATCCACCGTATGCAGATGGATACTTATACCGCCGTAATAACGCACCTGTCAGGTCGGCGGTAGAACGTGTAAGACATCGGTGCCTGTACTAGCAACTCTAAACTGAGTTCAAATAGCATACGAGATGTTCACGCACGGTGTTCTCGTACACCAAACGTAACGTTCTGTAGGGTGGTACAGTCTCGCGGGAGATACTTGCTGCGCACGGCTTTTTGAAACAACTGAGGTAAGTATTTGGGAACGACGCAATTTCGCATGTGTTGCACTCACGTCCAATGAGTGTCCTTGGCCACTTGGATTCGAGGTTCTCCAGAGGATACACGCGTCCCTGATTTCAGTCGCGCGGGGCGAGAGCACTGTAACGGGTTTCCATACCTGGCATTGCTAAGACCTCGGAAGACCCGCACAATCGCTCAAACAGGACGAACGTCACGACGATCTCATGAAGAAGATGAAAGCCAGTCGGTCGTATGCAAAGAGTCAAATCCCGTTCGGCTTTGTTCACGCTCGAGAGGGTGTGCGTAACATCGTAGACGATTGCAATGGGGGCGAGCAGTGTGCTATTTGCAGATAACTTGAGGATGGAGCAGAAAATATGTTAGGAACGAAAAGTATGCGAGGAAAAACCTACGATGATGGCATCGTTTTCCTTTCTCCATCGATAAATTAGCCTGTCGCTCCCCCGGAATATCGTCACGCTAAAAGAAAAGAGTTCGTTGAGCTCCGCAGCATATACCGAGATGATAGCGATTACAAGGTATCATCTTGCTCGACGTTTAACAGTTCCATGAGGCCTGTCCCGACGCAAAGCGACGGCGTGCTCTCGTTGTGCTCGTTCCAGTTGATATGTCCGATTCGGACTACGGATCCCTGGTCGTCGATGGAGGTGATCATGGACATGGACTGATAGCCAAGTAGATCGCACTTCGAGTATACTGTGAACAGGACAGTCCCCGTCGAGGTGATAAACATCGTTTGTGATGCATTTATCCGAACTTGACGTAGACTGATGTTCATGGTGGGCAACAAGGTGCAGACACGTTTTCTGGGTGCGGTTTTAGTTGGGGTTAATACGGCCAGGGACGTTGAGTGCCGGCATCTAATATCTTCCCCATGAACGACACAGCACGCATCAGAACCAGCGAGACTGCGCACGACCAGGGTCACGGTGGCCGTGAGCAACGGAAACAATTGGTGCCAGAATATAAAGCCTACGCTGAGATATCAGATAAGCTCTTGAAACCAGTTCATTAGGGTCATACCATGGCCCATGCCATGCAAGATGTTTTCCACGTGGCTCACTATAATTACGACATAGACCTAGATCGGGGTTAGGGTTCATATGCCATCTCATTTTCGCACGTCAGATAATATTGTCAAGCCATGTCGCCCACGACGCCCTACGTCCAACCGGGCGAACCACTCAACGAATTTCTACGCTCGTTCTGGCAGAGACAAGTAGATGCTGCTGAACAGGAAACACCCGACTACAGACATCCACCGCTTCCCCTTGCGAGGATTAAAAAGGTCATGAAGAGCGATCCAGACGTCAAGGTATGTATGTTGTGCGCGTCTGTGCATCCACGCACGCAGGTCGTGCGCCCATTCGAGTGTCGCTCACATTCGACAGATGATCGCCGCCGATGCGCCCATTCTCTTTTGCAAAGCCTGCGAAAGTTGGTGTCCTTCTCTGGGTTCATACGTTCAGACGACCGCACGTTGGGTCATCCCATCTCCTTCCCTATCTCACCACCGCGCGTGATCGCTAACGATGGCACAGTCTTCATTTCTGAAATCACTGCCCGCGCGTTCATCATCGCTGATGCGAACAAACGGCGTACCCTCTCGCGCGCCGACATTGCCAAAGCGCTCTCTAAATCCGACCAATTTGATTTCTTGATCGACATTGTTCCTCGGGAGGAGGGCCTCACCGGACTCGGGCACACCACACCAAGTAGCACCGGTGGCAACGGCGGCAGTGTTATCGCTGGAGGGAGTGCAAACGCGAATGCAACGGCCACCAGCGGCGGGGCTGTCACAGCGGGGAGTGGTGGTGCAAATATAGCTGCTGGGGTAAGTATTTATTAATTCTCCAGCATACTATTAGTTCTAACTTTCCTCGCGTACCCACGCGTATCCAGCCGAGTCAACCTGCCATACATCAGGAACAAGAACGTCCCCCCAGCGGTGGACAAGCTGGCAGTACGTCATCCTCGACCGGCGTACTAGAACAGGCAAGTCTACTTATCTCGGGGCTGTTCACTGATGTATCACTGATGTTTGGGCCGGGGTCCAGTTTTACTGACTGTGAGCACGGACTTCTTCTCGTTTTATTTACCCGATCTTGTTGTAGTGATGACACATTACGATACTTCCGTGTCCAAGCGTCCTCACAAGCCTGGACTGTTACGTCCTTGGCGAGTAAGTGCACCGTTGTGATAGGTAGCAGCCTCGAGTAATATTCGAACAACCTATGCCGGTGATGATACAGCATATATATTTACGACCCAATAAAAGCGTACTTCCGCAGCACACCCTCACGCATGCAGGTCCTCGCCCTTCCACTCAGGTACGAAGTAGTCACCGTTCTCCAACAACGGAGACCCTACCCAACCCTCACCATCGTATCCCCATGGCGCTGGTAGCAGGCGCGGCGCATCCGCCCGAAAGTGATCGGTGATAAGATGCTCAAACGTTGCCGCGGCCGCGGCGCGAGGGGTCAGCGGCACGCCCCCATCCAAATTCCACAACTACGGTGTGTGTGTCAGCACGCCATTCCAGACCAAGAGGCGATGATTTTACCTTGCTAATAAACGCCGGGAGGGACGAATGACTGTATATCCCACCATCCTTGCCCCACGACTCTAACCCTCCCTTCTCGACCCACGGGGACACGACCAGCGCCGGCACCCTGTCCATCATCCAATTTCATTTCGTTTCGGTTTCGTATGTTCAAATCACTTTAACGGGCTGAGACAGAGACTCACCGTAGACCAAGTCTGTCAAACGAAAACGTATACAGTCCCCCATCCTGCGCGCGCTCGGTGTATGTCAGGTGGTCGCCCGGAGGAACTCCCACAGGTGGTGGAACATGGTCTGCGTAGCCCTATCCCAAAACACGCGCAGTATATTAATTTCCAGTCGCATCCTGAGACAGGAAAAGAGGAGTGAAAAATGGAACACACGTACCCCGTGTTCGTCGAATGTGATCAAAAAGAGTATACTTTCCCACTGAGGCGAACTCCGGAGTGCTTCGTACACCCGTTTCGTCCATGCTTCACCCATGTTGATCGGACTAGGTGGATGCATCGAGTCGTACAAACAACACTGATTATCCAGCCGGTGATCATAAAATACAACTGTCCGCGTCCACGTTGGCCTACCTCGGGATTGATCCATGTAAACTCTGGCAGCTGTCCCGCTTCGGCATCTTCAAAAAATTCGGCGATCGGTCGAACATGGGTTTTGTACCGTCCGCTCGTGTATGTCCACTCGTAAAACTCAGAGTCAGGATTAAAGCTCGAGTTGTAGTAGTTTGTCCAGCTGATGTTGGCTTCGTCGAGCTGCTGGAAGATGGAGCGCTGGGGGAGGCCAAACACGTTGAATGCGCGGTCATTGACGCCGTGTCCGTGGGACGTGCCAGAAGTGATGTACGCGCTGCAGACCATCACTCAGTGCGCCCCTGGCACATATCGACGAGACGGGCATACCGATTCGGATTTGTGGGGCCCGGGACGTCACAGAACCATCGATCAAAGACGACGTAGTTCTCCGCCAGCGTACGGTAAACGGGTATCATGTCCTCGGGGAGGTATTCCATGACTTCGGCCGCACGAGAAATGTCGTGTGTGTGGTGCGTGATCTCGTGTTCGAGAACAAATCCGAGCATCGTTTCTTGGTCCTCGATGGCATCGGGCCGGCCAGACTCGTCGGGGTGATACGTAGAGAACAGCTGGTAGTTAACTCCAGTGAGGGAATGATTTGGATCATCGGGTGAGACGTTGCCACCGATCGGTTCGGCACAAATCCGCGTGGACTCGCTCGCAGTGAGGTTGGCCTGTGAGCGAGTGGTACGGGGGCTCACTGTTTGGTTGAAATGTGCAACATACCGGGTTGCAGTATTTGCCTCGTAGATTACGAATGTTGTCGATATCGCTCCGGAATGAGAGGTCGCCAAAGAAGGAGTCGAACGAACTGAACACAAACGAGCGTTAGATGACGGTTGGTGAAGGCCAACTCATAAAGTTTCGTTTACCGATTTTCTTGAACGAGCACGACGACGTGTTTGATATGCTTGCGCCAGTTCACAGATGTTCGGGCAGCAACGGCGACTCCGGCCACCAAAGCGAGGGCAGCAACGACGCGGACCATAGTCGAAGAGACGAGGAGAACTCGGAGAAGACACCGCAGTCGTTACTGCACTTTATGGCTCCTAAGGTTCTTGTGGCTCTGGTGAATCTGGAAGTGAGCCATTGAACGTTCCTCGACTGTCCAATGAGCTGCTCCAGACTTGTTATAGACAATTTCCTTCTCACGATGACTAGTTGCCATCTAGGAATGGTGCTGATAATCCGCTGAACAGGAACCGTCAGCATGAATCAGTCAGCGTACTGTTCGAGTCTGCGCCGGTGGAGGGCGAACGAACGTTTGAGTTTGGAATCCAAATTTGGACAGAGTTGAGCAGGACCCCAGATACCTGTCCCTCGACCCACTCAAGAGTACGAATAAAAATACCTCTGTCTCTCCGGGGCACCAGGGGCACATGCTGTGTCAACACCCGAGCTCGTGAAGCGTGGTCGTGTCAGCTCACAACCGATCTGCCCCATCCACTGAGACTCAGCGCCGAGTCAGCGGTGATCGCCAATTTAATGATATAAATTAGCAAACTCTAATGACAGGCTGACATGAATACTCATTTAGTCCAGGTTTATGATTTGCGAGGAAACAAAGAGAGAAACAAGGTGATCTACCGTTTTTTCCCACCTCTCCCGAATGTCACACTCGATCTGGCCGACTCCTGGCAACGGTGTACGTACCAAGGTGAACAACTAAGTTGCGGTTCTTACCCCCGAGTAAATGTGGTTAAAGTGATCAACGATGGCGATGTTGTACATTTCCGTCAGGAACATGGTCGTGACTATTTGCAAGTTCTGAAACGAACCACGTAGAATGACCCACACGCCTAGAGAATCGTAAATGAGCCATCGCATACGACATGTCCATCAAGCATACTTACTAGGTACAGGGCTGCGAACGTCCGACACGAACGTCATATTATTTCGTATGACTGTCCTCTCACGGATCACGACACCCCTCCCCCAGCAACCAATGACACGCTCAGGCTCGCCTTCATTTTTACCCATACCGCCACAGCACCCTCGAACGCCAGTTTTTCGGCCTTGGTCAAAGTCTCCGGCGAAAACGCCTCTCCGGGATGGGCGCGGTAGTTTGTCCAGACCATTTTAGCGGGGGGCACGTCCCCATCCACAACATCTATTTCCGTGGTCTGATCCTCCGATGATGCACGAGCGGGATCGATACCAAAGAGGAATGCAAAGCAGCCAGAGTATGCTGCAGGGGTTTTGTCATTGATAACGAGCCAGGCCCGTGTCGGCGTCTGCGCGACAGCGACAGCGCAGATCACACCTCGCATTGGGATGGAACCTGCGTTGAGTAATGCCAGACTCGCCGCGTTGATTTGCGCAGCGAGACGGACGTCTTTATCCACATCTTTATCATTTCCGATAGCTGGAGTAGATAGCACCTGAACGACGACCTGGATAGCCGTTCTTGGATGCTGCGCAAGTACACACGCGCGCTCTAGCATCCCCCTCAATGCGCTGGCGACATATTTCTCGGGCGTGGCAGAGACACCGGGGAGTGGGCGAACGTGGACGTCGATGGCTGCGCGCACAGGGTGTTCGGTGGCAGGACGGGGCGCGATGGGACCACTGACGGACGCGATGGCGGTGGTGTGACCGAACGAGAAGCGGGCAGAGCCGTCGACGGCAGAAAGTGCGTCAAAAGCGATGTGAATGGGTAACGACATGGTCAAAAAAGGAAATGTTGTCGGCGTCGATTCAAACGTCTTGTCCGTCGACTACTAATAATAATATGTTTTTCAGTGATCTTTCCAAGTGAAATAAATCCCTGAGAGCTAGTCCCACATGACCCTTGTTGCTTCAGCAAGTGTGAGCAGCGCCCCAAACACTGCATATTCTCACCGTCATCACGCCTACTATTCCGAGGACTTGACTGCCTTATCGTCAGCGCTCCTCGGCATTGGAACTCCTGTTACGCAAACGAGTCCCCAAATAGCCCCTTGGCGACCCCACACAGTCACAGAATGCTCGATGAGAACATCATATATCTGCGCAGTTCCTGTTGGGTATATGTACAGCAAATGAATGGGGTTTAGGAGTACAGATGGAGCCAATCCTACGACCCTGACGAATGCATTAAGATATATAAAATAGGCTGATGTCAACGGGGCAATAAGTCAACACGACGAGTGTCCCAGAAATTAATCGTCGATCAGGTCTAGGTATGAAATAGGAATACATGGGGGAAAACGAATTCAGGCCAAGACCTCAACCAGCTTTTCCGATGGCAAATTTTGAGCATCTACCATCACGGCACTGATTGACGTGCGTGAGGTGACAGCTGTCTTGTCGGTCAGAAAAAATGAAATACAAATAAAAAATAAAGTATGACAGATAAGAGAATTCCCATTTTGTCACACTAGCCTGGGCCGACGAACAGATCGAGTGCCATGTTCTCTAGCGCGGCGCGATACCGCTGGACAAAGTAGGCGACGACGATATCATCTCGGAGCGGTTCGCCTGCCGAGTGCAGCACAATCGCTGGCTTGCGTGTCGAATGCGACCGCGAATAGTAACACGTCGCAACCGGATTCTCAAGATCATAATCGGGAAACACCTAGTAACGAGACGGTGACGGTGATGGGTGATATCAGCAACATGGTCCGCGGAGAAAAGGGAAGCGTACCTTTGCCTGAGACCTCGACATAACCTTCCAAACGTATGGTCCAAGCTCAGTCTCGAATGTGAACGTGGGTCTAGGGATACAGTGAGCCGTGATCCGGGTGCGAACAGTCCAGTGTACTCACTTTCCATCAAGCACCTTGCACCGTTTGAGCCATCGTTGTACGCTCACGTTTGTTATGGTTCTGCCACCTTTGCGGCTACGGTGTGGAAACGAAATCTTGTCCGAGAGGAGATCCCGGTGGTGCAAGACGGCGATGGTACGGCCGGGAGCTGCACCATCACAAATGTTGATATGTCGGGTGGTACTAGTGATTTTGTAGAGTGGGTCGGAGGATTTGGCGTAGATCGTCGTGTCTTTGAGGTCTGTTGAACTTAGAAAGTAGGACGTGGGAGGGCGTGGGTTCACGAGTGTGATCTGCGAGTCCATTGTCGAAAAAAATGGGGACGGAAGGAGAGTGAGAGAGTGGGTGAGGAGGAACGGAGAAAGAGAGTGTTATGTAGAAAACACACCGCTAGCGAAATGACACATCCCCGAGCCGCTGAGAGATTCCTTGCGTTTTATTTCGATTTAATGCACCGCTTAGCCAATGGGACCTGGATCTCATTAGATTGGCTCTGCCATGAGACACTCTGACGTGGAACTTGTTAGTGTCGGGATGGAAACGTCTATGACCTGTAATTTGAGCGCACTGGAAAGGCGAGCAATTGAGGCACGGAATCCATGGCTGGCCAACGTTGTGGCACTATGAGTAGCAGTACTGTTTCAGGGTGACCATGCACGTCGTTGACCAAAACTGGTTTCAGATCGACCCTGCGGACGACGCGGAACGCTTTCTACACGACCAACATGATCACAGCGCCAATGCGGTGTATTTCTCCTCGACATGCGTTTACCTGGCTATCCAGGCGCTTGACGACTTCCACCGAGACGGTCAGTCATACCCATCTAACTTTTTTTTCCTTCTTAACTTGAAGCTACCCACAGCTGCACAAGACCGGTCTCCATGACTTTCACCTCGAACATGACGCCAAAATGGTTCCATTCGCAGGATACGCGATGCCGCTTTCATACGGGTCCGTTGGCCAAGGTGCGCCCATACGCTTGTTCCGTTTCGTGTCCTTGACCACCAAGTCTCTCTCCGACCGCAGTCGCCAGCCATACCCACGTGCGCACCAGCGCGGGCCTGTTTGATGTCGGACACATGGTTCAGTCCCAGTACGCCCCGCGCCATGTTTAGCCTCCCGTCTCCCATAACTGACACCACTGTTGCGTGGATCTAGCTTCCGTGGGCCGAGTGCGACTCAGTTTCTGGAGTGGCTAACACCCTCGTCGCTTGCGACCCTCCCATCCTATTCTTCGACGCTTTCCGTGCTACTCAACGCGCACGGCGGGATCATTGATGATACCATGATCACCAAGCACGCTGACGACGCCTACTACGTTGTCACTAACGCCGGTACGCGCAACAAAGATCTTGCCTGGTTTCGCGACATGCTCGCCGAGTGGAACGCAAGCGCTCGGGCAGAAAAAGGTCCTGTCGACCACGAGGTCCTCGAAGGTTGGGGCCTAGTGGCGTTGCAAGGTACGCCCTTGTTCCTTACTTCCCGCATGCCGTGATGGTGTGACTTGATGGCCGCGCTTTGCCCGCGAACCCACATAGGCCCGTTGGCAGCACAGTATTTGCAGTCGCTCACCTCGTTCGACCTTCGGGGACTCACGTTTGGAAAATCGGCCTATGTCCCCATCGAGGGGTTCAACCTACATGTCGCGCGAGGCGGGTATAGTGGTGAAGATGGATTCGAGGTGCGCCCTCCTGTCACTCCCTCTCCAACAATGTAGGGACTTGCAACACATTACAGATATCTATCCCGCCGTCACAAACGGTCGACGTGGCGCGTCTCCTTTACAAGACGCCCGTTCAGCTTGCTGGTCTCGCCGCGCGGGATAGTCTCCGCCTGGAGGCAGGCCTTTGTCTGTACGGGAACGACCTTGATGAGGGGACGTCGCCCGTCGAGGCGGGTCTTTCGTGGGTAATTGGTGTGTGCGTTGTTGTGCGACGCAATCTTATACTGACCCACTCCTGCGTGTTTTTCCCCTCTCGTTTTCTCCCGCATTCCTTTTTCTTTGGTATAGGCAAGGAGCGGCGGGAGAGGGCAGATTTCATCGGCGCGGAAAACGTGTTGAAGCATTTAAAAGAGGGGCCGCCGAGGCGACGGGTAGGGCTCATTATCGAAGGGGCACCTGCAAGGGGTGCGTCTTTCGCCGTTGGTGACCCAAGGACTTCCTGATCCCTTTTTCTTTTGGTGCATGCAGAGGGTGCGCGAGTGTTTGCGCCGTCACAGACAGAAAACATCGGTGTGTGTTGCTGAGCCTACAAACAGAAAAATCATCTTCACTTTTAACCATTTTTCCGTCGTAGGTACGGTGACATCGGGCATCCCGTCTCCGACGCTGGGTAAAAACATTGCAATGGCGTACGTCAAGAATGGATTGCACAAAAAAGGGACCGAGGTCGAAGTTGAAGTACGGGGTAAAATGCGGAGGGCGGTGGTGACGCCGATGCCGTTTGTCAAGCCGAATTATTGGAGAGGATGAGCACCATCCTTCCAGCGCGGCTTTGGCTTGTGTTAGGATATCTGTGCAACATTGTATATTGCTCTCGGTTTGTTTTGTGGCCATATTCATCATGATGAGCATGCATTCTAGTTTCAATCAAGAATAACAACAGTTTTCGATACGCATCCTAACACCTCCCGTGACTGCAGTCTAGTCCAACGTCCCACGAGTCTTCGGCTTTTATATACCAGGCACGGATCGACGGGCGCATTGTATTGAACAATTTCGGTCGCGCTCGTGAGCATCTGAGTAAATCCTTGTTGTCTTTTCGAATCTGAACCCCGGTCCCAAGTCGTCGCTCACACAATAACAGAGAAAGTCCGACAATTGGATTTGTTCCCGGCGCCGGAAAATCCAAAGTTCAGACTTTTTGCAATAACACGGTTTCAAGATCAAAGATGCAACTGATTCAGATTTTAAAACGTAAGTCCGCTTTGGAATTCTTTTCCAGCGCATACTAGTAGCTCAAGTGGATTAGGTAATTCATACTTGGTCTTTCTGCACGACCACCAGTCCCCTAAACAACATTAGTGGTTCGACGGCGGCGTCTTCCGGGTTTCTCCCCGAGTGCAGTGACCTCTATCAGAAGCAGGGATCAGAAATGACCCACTGCATAGAAAACACGGATGTCCTTACGGGCATAAAGCCTGAGGCATCCGCAAATACTCCTCCTACATATCAGGCAGGCGCTTGCAAGCCCGACATTATGGAGAGACTCCGTCATCCGTACACCGTGCCCGAGCTGTCCTTGCCGAGTTTCCGGAAACTGCGCGAGGACAACTGGATAGCGTGGAGTACCCGGGTTCGTATCGCGCTCGCGTATTACGATGCACTCGAGGTCGTCTTTTCCTCTCTCCCAAAGCCGGATGATCCTGCGTCCGCAGCGGGGTGGGAGAGCCGGGATAACATTGCACAGCACCTGATCGTGTTTAACGTGCGCGACGACGACATCGTTCCCATTTGCAATTGCAGCACGGCAGCAGAGATGTGGAGCATCCTGAAGAGCATTTATGAACCGCAGCAACGGCGATCGGTATGCGGTGCTGGTCGTAAAAAGGGAAGGAAACGAGGAGGGGGCTTGAATGACCTGGTGGTACGTAGCTCGAGTAGATGTGGTGAGAGGGGAATGGCAACTGAATGCTTGATAGAAGTAGGCGCTTCAGACGGAATGGCGTGCGAGGGTATTGGGAGGGGATTTGGATTTCCAACAACAAAATAATCCTACGCTTGTTGACGAAGCATGTACAACAAAGAGTTTCGATCTCGTGGGATGCGGCACGGAACGAAATTACCTGTCGAAGTTTTTGGGACGGGGCGCACAGGTCAACGCTGTAGTAGCAGTTGCCATGGTAAGTCCATAGATTGAAAGTTGGCTGAGCCAAGTATCGAGTATCACGCTGACCCGAGAAACCACTCAGTAGGTACGTCACTTGTCGTTCGTATGCAACTCAAATTTAGAAAATGTGCTAAGCGTCTGAGAAGCAAGGGAGGAGTGACACCCGAGACGCGAACGTTGAGGGATGCGGAGGTGGTGGGACATCGGTGCTATTTGTCAGGCCAAGTTATTAGAGCGCAGTCGCTCCAACACGTCTTCGGTTCGCGTTAGGATATATGTGTAACATCATATATTGCTCCTGGTTTATTCTGTGGCCATACCGTACGTGGCGTCCGCCGTGATAAGCATATGCGTCCTAGCGTCTTCGGATCAAAGATGGCAATTATTTCGACATCCATCCAAACACCTCGAGAAACACTTATTGCCTGTATCATGCCGATTTATAGTAGCGTCTCGCAGGTCTGTGGCTTGCACGGCCATACACCAGGTCTTGTAAGCTGGATCCTCGAGTCTTTGTGCACAAGGCACGGCGAGCGTGTAGATATCGTAACCTAGAACCTGTACGCTTTAGTCGGCGTATAAAAAATTCGGATACATTTAATGAACCGTAGGAAAAATGGCCACCAGGTGGCAAGGGGGACAAAACCGAGAATTGGGTTTTATATCCTGTCAGCGGAGATATTCCATAGGCCCGCCGAGTAAGATATTCACCTTGACTATGCTATCACAGTAGGCGGTATACGGGATATTTCCGATCCTGTGGTAAAAAGCGAAACGGCCGTAAGCTGGACAAGAGAATAGAGACTGAGACGAAAACCACGAGTTTGACATAGCGGTAGAGGTGTAAAGCAGCTTGAAGAGTTTCTTCGCATGGATGCACGTGTTGCAGGTGGGTCGCGACTCGTTCAAGGAGGGATAGGTCGGATGTGCAGACAGCACGAAGAGGGGGGCTTTGAGAGCGGGTTGCCGAACTGGGGTAGACGGTGAAGTGTCTACTAAGGGTGCATGTTTGCAACAGGCGATAGATCAAAGGTTGACTGGACCATGCGCGAGGCCAACACTAGGACTGAGCGTTAAGCAGTAACCGGATCGATACCTGAGTACCCGCTATCTGTCTCCCACTCGGATCTGAGAAAAAAGAAGCTAAGGGTCAGAGCTGGCAGGAGGAGGTGACGGGACGAAAAGGCAGCGAAGGCCCTCGTGAGTGGGATGCTGGCAACCTCCCCGACCGCCGCCCGGACCACATATGGCTGGTTGGCATGACTACTCGTAAGCGTTGGCAGATGGGGAATGGAACCCGACTCCGGCTTTAAGGTGGGTGATATTCCATCATCCGCGCTGAGATGAGAAGTGGCTGCTGATTAGCCGTGGCCATTTTCCAGTGTGCTACAGGAATGTATGCATCGCTGCTCACTTTGCTAAACTGACGTAATCCCAACGGTCTGAAAGTCCTGTAACTTCAATGAATCAGTATGACTCTTTGTAGAGAGTCTTGCTCATTGAATAATGAAACCTGGATAGTTCGCTGGATACGGCGAAGGTTAGCAGGAACACTATTTCACTTAATTTGGTACTCAAACTACAATGACTCTTTCTGGCAGGTTCCGTAATACTCAAGTAAATTCCGCATATCGGACGCACTCAAACGGACACCTTCCGTGAAAAGGAGCTGCTTCCCCGGTCCATTTTCTGCACTCATATCCTCGCTCAAGCCTATGACTATCTGACAAAAAAGTATAGGTATTGACATCTGTCGAAGTCTGCTCAGCCACTGCGAGGTAATTTTCCGGCCACGCGCAACCCCCTAGTGGTCAGAGCCGTGATACCACCGTTTACGCAATATCCCACTTACATACATCGTAAATATTGATGTCGAGCTATGGTACGACAGCTCTTGGGGACAAGCCGCCGTCCGTGACAGGTGCGTACTTCCGATCCCAGGCTCAGGGCATAAAATCGAGATCACACTGTTTCAATGGGTTTTCATTCCAGCGTGTGCGGCTCCGCAGCACGGAGGTCCTACGTCGGGTCCCATATACCATGTTTAGCTTTATAGCCGATTACTTGAGCGAAGTCCCCGTCTCCAGCAATATATCGGACTGGTTTGTCAGGCTGGTGGGGATGTCAGAGCTAGCTCAACAGTCTAATTTCCCGTCAGTATCCAGCGAATTGGTCAATCCACTTCTTGACTTCGACCAATGAACCCATGTCTTTTTCTTGTTATTGTTGAGTTATCCGTTCACCTTAAGTTTGTAGGCGCTCTGTGAACTACCTCATGTCAGGCCGTCGCACTCCTTAAAGTCGGTCCGTGCTCTTCTTTACCTATAGCTTGCATAATAGGCTGCCGAAACAATTAGTGGGAGTGAACATCGAAGTTTAATCGATTACTTGAGTTACGGCGTTGGCATGATTAGCCCCTTCCACGGAGGTCAGCTAAATCGAACCTTATCCTTACACGCATTAGAGTCTGGAGGTGTTGATTAGTTTTATAGCCAGTCTGGTTTAAAACTGTCCATGGAATCACTCTTTATTCCAACACCTCTGAACATGGATGCAGCTCAACCAAGCGACACAGAGTATGCACAAACCTGTCCTCGATTTCCATGTGCTGACCCAGCTCTAGTATCGACAACTTGTTGCAGTTCTTACTTGACTTTCCCCCCTATGAGATAACCTGTCATTGGGCTTCCGAGGGCAGCCATGTCTGTGGGACGACTCTGCCTGCTGATCTGAAGCTTGTAACCGCGCACCTTCGGATTGTGCACGGGCTCCGAGGGGACTTCAGAGAGAATGTTAAATGCCAGTGGCAGGGCTGCCAGTCATGTCCGCTTCAGTGGCGGAATATGATTCGACATATTCTATCAGT
>JBBPUC010000271.1:0-29597 GCA_038094375.1 Tubosaeta aff. heterosetosa | reverse complement strand
GCCCTTGTGCGATGCCGTCACTAGAGTTGGCATTAAGGAAATACTTTGCATATCATAGGCCTTGGCCGGCCATCCATCCTTGGTGAGACGTGGAGTGGGTGTGTGTCGAGGTGTCCTAGACACCTCGGCACACACCCGACCTGACTCTCATTGAATCAGCGTTCAACATCATCATCCGCCGCTCACAACCGCCCTCGGACCTTCTCTGCTATCACGGGCTGCTCATCTACGAAGCCAAGGTCCTCCATGGGGCGAGACCGATACAGACCAGGCTCGCAGGTGTCGGGCCTCATTTCTTTGTGTACTACAAGGGGTGGAAACAAACGTGAGGCCACTTCATCTCGACCACTGTACGCTGGGTGTGTAGTTGGTTCCTGTTACTCGTCTCCTCAAGTACAATGAGACGAATGTGGGGAGCATTGAGCTTGCGTGAACGAGTTTCCGTCGTGTGTGTCTGCTTTCGTTTTGTCTTTTCCAGCAGGCTAAGAGAAAAAAATAGTTTTCTCGCAATTGAGCGGGATATAGGCTGTTACATTGAAAGTATCAAGATGCGAGTTTACAACACCAGAATATCTCGCGGTCGTTATATATCTCTCGTACCTGGTACGATAATCAAATAGTAAGGCCACGATGTCGTTATCAGCGCTAGGAATGACTGCTATCGTTCAGAAGTAGGGTGTATACGAGCACGCCGGGTAGCCCTGGTATAGGGTAGACTCATGCCTCGCAAATTAAAAGCTACTCGCAGCAGGCATACCCACTGTGACATGGTACATAATGCAAGATGGTCTTGCAAGCTAATGCGAGTGTGACCTGTTCATTTGCATTTGTGAGCGTCATTAGCATCGTCGTTGCCTTGGCTAATGTGCGAGGAGAGAATGGCTGAGGTGGGATCATGAGGGAGACGGCTGAGGCCAGGCGAGGCTCCGCCCTCGATGTGTGGCGGGCAAGGATCCTATTCGTTGGCTACCACGTGATGTGGTGTGATGACGTTATACATCAAAGATATAAGATCACTCGCGAACATTCACTGACTTGTTCACAATGGCTTCCATCCTCACAGGTGCAGCTCGCGCAGCGCATTCTGCAGCAGCTAGCGTCCTCGCAGCCGGCCAGATCAGTATTGGCGGAGAGATTCCAGCACTCAAAGTCAAAGAGGATAACCCTGAGAAGGGTTTCATCCTGGATTTGAGTGGAAAGAACATCATTGCATGTGTCGTTCATCATCATTGTTTCAATGAAACGAATCCAACTGATCGGATCTGAACTCTAGCTTGGTGTTCCGGGAGCATTTACTCCCCCTTGTAGCTCTCAGGTGCCCCTGTACATTCGGGACTATGACCAGTACAAGGCAAAGGGAATCAAAAACATTTACGTTGTTGCCGTCAACGACGCCTTTGTGACCAAGTACGTTCCCGCTTCACTGTACAGACGCATATAGCCTGCTCACTCATACACGCAGAGCATGGAAGAAGGACCTTGCCCCAGAAGGAACTGGTGCGTTGTTATTTTGCCTGGGAAAGGTGTTCGTTCTTATGGGTATTTCCATGCGGTAGGCGTGCGCTTCATTGCTGACGACAAGGGCGAACTCACGAGTAGTCTTGGACTCATCTTTGATGCTTCTGGCCTCCTTGGGTCTCCGCGTGCAAAGGTACGCAACCTATGGTCGATCGTACCCCCCCTAGCCTAAGCTGACTTTGTCGCTCTGGACTATGTTGTGACAGCGTTATGTCATTGTCGCCCAAGACAGTAAGGTCCAGTTTATTGCTGTAGAAGATGAGCCCACCAGTATCTCGGTGACTGCCTCGGAGGTTGTCTTGTCGCAGATCAGGTAAAGGTTTTGCGGACAGAAATCGAAGCTTCTTGCAGGACGTGTTATCACACCAAGATTCCTGAATGTATAGTACTAGAACTCTTCAAAGAAGATGTTTACCCTTGACTGAAATCATGGCAGCGGTGTGTTCACAATCCCCTTCGTCTGTCAAGAGTGGATTGTGCTTATTCGAATAGACCCGGAGAATTTTCTGTCATCTCTCACTCTGGATACAAAATGTTCTCTTTTCCATCGCATTTCCGTGAACAGCCTCCCGCTACTTGCAGTCATCATTGTGTTATCCAACGCAATCCACGATGGCTGAATCTACTGGGTGTAACTGCGGATCGTGACTTATGCCCTTAGGTTCATCGTGCATGAGCCCACGAGAACTTTATGCCACATTGTACAAGGGACCAGTAATGCAGATTGGCATGGCATCTGCATATCAAAACTGTAAATGACATACATCGACATCATTGATAATTGTAGAACGTCCGGAATCTATTTCTCTCTGGAGGTGTCTCTGATCAGGTCGCGGAGGCACGGATGCGAGGGGATCAACGAATTTTGACAGAAAAGGTGTAGAGCTCGAACAACAGAGAATCCAGACACATTTGAGCCAAGTCGCACGAATGGCGTTGTGGATTTGGAGCGACGATGTGTTGTCATCACGGGAGCACGGGGCCTGCATGTCCAAGAGCAACTGCTAACTTCTTGGTTATTCGAGGTCCTCTCGGACGACGAGAGTCGCAAAAAGGTGACGATCTGGGCGTCTTCGGGCCAAGGGTATTCAGGACATGTTGCGTCAGATCCAACCCAGGCGCGAGTACAACGAATGCACACGCGAGGGATGGCTCGTCAGTCGTGTTTCGGCCGAGCGAGGGTCGCGCTTGCTTGATTAGCGATGGCGGTTGTGCCTGTACTCGAACAACGTCTGTCAACATTGTCGCCTGATGTGCACTTCTCTCCGGAGGACGAGGTGTATAAACGGTGGAGAGGGATAGGAGAACCAACGACATCCTTTTCCATGACATTCCCTGCCGCCAAGTTTCCATACATAGTACAGAACGCGCGCATGACATGACTGATGCTGATCGACGAATGGGAAATCTCCGATGACTACATGTTCTCTCCGCCGCCACCAAGACACGCCTCAGCAGTACAAGACCGAGTCATCTATCTATATCTATATTTCTTTTCGTCTCGCCAGAGGAAAAAAAAGGTATAAACACTATCTTACTCTGCATAGTTTTACTGTAAATAACCACTGTGAGCAGGTATGTGCGAGATTATTATGGGCTACAGACAAATCATCGGCAAACCGAAGAAAAGAAAGAGAAAAGTTGAAGCATCGAGTCTGCTAGGGACTCGCCATGCCGACATCGCTCACCCGCCGTGCTCTCAGCTCGGGCGTTGCCTCTCCCCGCACTGGATCACACATGCCGTCGGGACGAAACACGCCCTCGCTCTGTGACTCCTCGTCGTCGCCGCAACAGGAACTCGTGGAATGACGTGGCCGTATCGTCGGTTCGTCATCCGTCGTATCACCACCTTCCGTTTCGGGCTCGGTGGATGCCTCGCTAAAGATGCTGCTTGCATCATCGTCTCGGGCGACTGCACGCATACTCGGCGTTCGATCTGGTGCGACGGCGCCACCATAGGCGTCAATGGCGCCCATTGCCCGTGCAGGTCCCGAGGAGGACGGTGATCGTAGCTGTGTGGATGGCGTGCGGGGTAGTTGAGTGGCCGAGCTGTGGCAAGGCGATGACGAGGATTGGGATTGGGAAAACACCACGAGCTGTTCAGCATATCGTTGCATTTCTTCTGGTGCTATGACCAGCGAGAAATTGTTGAGGAGGAGGAATTGGAGCTCCAGTTGGTTGAGCTCTGCCTGAGGTAGACCACCCACCTAGAGGATGTTTGGGATGCCACGACAAAAGAGATGGAGAGATGAACGCACCTTGGCGTATCGCGAGTTGGTGTAAAACACATCACTAAAGAATTTACTCGCCACGGTGACGCCGGCAATGACTAATCGGTGGACGTTGTAGGAATCGATCACAAAGGTGCGGCCTGTAGACTCTGTAGCGAGGCGAGACATGCGGTCGAAATAGACGAGGAGTGCCAAAAAGACCTCGTTTGTTGTGGGACAATATTTGAGAATGCGTAAAAGATAAGCCTCGAGGGTGATAGTGGGGATGTTGCGGGCATGAAAGGTGAGGGCAGATGCGGGGTTGGCAAGTGCGGCTCTGGATGCAGAGGTGAGGGAACGCCATATGGAGGTGCGAGAGGGAGAGTCCGAGGATGTAGCCCGGGAACTTGGAAGTGTGTGAGCTGCCGAGTCCGCGGAGGAGAGGGCGTCGTTGGTGTGTGCGATCTGAGTGAGGAGGGAAGCAAGGAGTCTGAGTAGTTCGGTCGGGGCGTAGGATTCGACGTCGACTTGGGGAGAAGAGAGGGCGCTATCGGGGGTCGGTGGGGGCGGCTCTGGGGCGCGGGCGGGGGCCACCACGGAATGGGATTTTGAAGTGGAGCAGAGCGAGGCAAGGTTTGAATGCTGCAGAGGGTGTTTTCGTCTCGCAGGGCGCGGTACGGAGGCGGACTGGAAGGAGGATATGTTTCTGTCGATCGTCCTGTGTTCTGACGGATTGACGAGGGCGAGCATGATTGAGAGGGCGTGACTGTCACACAATCAACGGATGGTTTGGCAATTGGTAATCGGAGAGTCGTGTCAATACGGTGGATAGATCAGGAATAAAAGTCGCACGGGTGTGGTCGTCGCAGTTGGCAGCAACGTTTTTGATATCCCTTTATTCAACGACAACTGCTCCGCCGTCGCCGACGCCGCAACGCCTCGTCCCGGCTCTCCCCCGCAACGCGACCCCCAAAAAACACTCCCCCACCGCATACCCGCCCTTCTGTCACCCTTTCCTCCTCCCCCCTCCACAACGCTCACCCCATGATCCATCTCGATCGGAGCCACCACCATGACCTCAACCAATCCCAAAAGCAGAATCTGATTTTGTCCCGCGATCACGACGCCCCCCACTTTGACTGGGACGACCTCTCCCACACTCAAGATGCCCCTCCCTTTTTCCACGACGCCCTCCACTCCCCCCACGCCCTCCTCAACCCGACGTCCCCCATCCATGCCCACCACGACGTCCGCGACGACAAAAGCTCCTCCCTCTCCCCCGCCCCAGACTCCGGCTCACCACAGGCCCAGCAACACGCCGTCCCGCCCGCGCAGACACTCCCCCTGCCCGACAAACAGGAGCTCGACCTCGCCGTCGAGGGCACCCTCACCCCCCTCACAGAGCTGTCCCCTGCACCAGACCTCGAAGACGCTTCCGAGGACACCAAGGACCCCTCCGACGATCACAAGGATCCCCACCCGAACACGTCCTTTGTGCCCCAGGACGGCCCCTCTCGTCGACTCCAACCCGCCGTCCGCGTAAACGGCACTGCTTCCCCGCCCACCTCCAGCACAAGCTCGCCCTCCAGACAGCCTTCCATTCCCGATCTCTTCTCTTCTCGGTTCAACGGCACGTCCTCCTTCGTCGGCCCGTCCCACTCCAGAGCCTCGTCGGGCGATTTTCTCGTGCCCCCTGGAGTGGTCCATCCCCCTGGAGCATCAAAGGTCCTCCGCATTCTCGAACTCAATGCGGAACTCTTCAAGTTTGTCTTCCTTTGTTGTTTTTCACCCCATCCACTGACCGTTTCTCAGACTCTGCTCCGAGTTTCAACTCCGTGGGATCCCATTTGCTGACCCTCGGGTTCAACAGTCCGTCGCCCTTTTTCGGTCACTCTGCTCTCCTCACACGTGCACAGGTATGCAGGACGACTTCAGGTCAACTTGACTTGGTTGGCTGCAGCCGCAGATCAACGGCACAATGTATGCGTCCTCTTTCCCCATCTGTGATACACTACATGTAACCCCTCTTTAGAACATCAACATGACGCTCCC
The DNA here is from genome assembly GCA_038094375.1 of Tubosaeta aff. heterosetosa. NCBI lineage: Eukaryota > Fungi > Basidiomycota > Agaricomycetes > Boletales > Boletaceae > Tubosaeta > Tubosaeta aff. heterosetosa. Next base: position 23,817 of record JBBPUC010000271.1, on the reverse strand, counting down.
CAGCATGGAACCCCCCGTTGCGATCGACTCGGTGTCCACGGACCGCTTAAAGTATCTCTACTCAGACATGCCAACCATATTCGCCAAGGACATTGCCCGCAGACACCTTCTAAGCCAGTCACTCCATGGTTCTTCACATGCCTCCTCGGCTGCCCTAAATGGTGCAACGAAACGTACTCGGCCAGACGAACTCCCAGATCTCTCTAGTAAGCGGCGTGACATGGGCGAAAGCAAACCACAGGTAGCACAGGTTCCCATTCCTGGCATATCGCTCTCCAGTGCCCCTCCTCACCCCAATCCTCCAACTGCTTTCCCTCCTCAGAGTCAATCCAACCTTGCCGTATCCGCCGCACCAACCATACCGCAGAGCCCGCGCGTGTCAAGCCCGGCCATGGCCCCACCAGCGACACCATCTCTTCAGTTTAGTGCAGCTGATGCTTCGATCGCCGCAACTACACGTGCACGTGCCCGAGAGCTGCAGATTCAACAAGCCAGGGAACACCAGCTACGGCAGGCTGCGCAGATGCAGATGCAACCTAGTCGGCATATGTCACCTCCCTCCACGTCTCAGCCCGTCTCGCAGGGCATGGCTGCTGGACCCTCGAACGTGGCGTTTAGTCCACATGCACAGGCGATCTTGCAGAATCCTAACCACCCGCTCATGCAGTATATGATATCCCAAGTACCTCAGTTTACGTCGCTTCCACCCCAACAGCAGATGCAAAGGATCCAGATGCTTCAGGTGCGTGATCGGTCGCGCTCTTGGAGTTTGACTAACTCGACTTGCAGAATGCTGCGCGACAACATCAACAGCAACAGCAGCTACAGAATCCTCACATGGCTTCGCCACAACGTAATCCCCAGATGGCCGGTATGATGCCAAACACATCTATGGCTACCATGTCCAACGGTGGACTGGCAGGTGGTGGTCCAAGCCCAGTGTCCCCCCTTGCACAACAGTCACCGGTGATGTCACAGCAACAGCAGCAGCCTCAACCAGTGACCACCCAGCCTGCTCAAAATGGCATGTTTTCCTTTGGTCAGGGTCATACCAATCCGGGAATGGATCCGCGCATGGCAAGCGCCAACTTTTCCTCACAGATGCCAGGAGGGATGCCGAATGTGAACCAGCAAAGACAGATGATGCTCATGCAGCAGCAAATGCGAAATACGAATGGGAATATGAGTGGCGTTCCGAATATGATGAACTCACAGCATGCTTATGCAATGGCCCAACGGATGGCTCAAGCAGGACCATCACAACCTAACAATGGTGTGGGTGGGTCACCCATGTCGGCGCCGGCAGGTGATCAATTTCCCGTATTGCGTTCCAATTCGACAATCCCTGGTATTGCACGGAGCGCGCGTTCCCCATCAGATAGCCTCCATTCACCCATGACTCCGCGCGCGCCATCGAGACTTTCTCAGCAACCCCAGCTACCACAAAACGATTATTCACACGTGATGATGCAGCATCCGCATGCGGCAGCTATGCCTCAAAATATGGGCACATTCAATCCTCAGGTACAAAATACCAACTGGCCCCAGAACGGTCAACAGCCGATGCAACCACAGATGGGAATGGTCCCCGGCCAGATGAATGGATACGCGATGAGCCCTCCAAATAGCACTGGCGTGGGCTTCTTTGGGTCAACACCATCGCCTACGAACCCAAGTTGGCAACCACATCCACAAGCCATGTCCGGGAGCTACCCATATGGACAGGCAATGAGTCAACACACGTCACCAGATCAGGGTCGTCTATCTCACATGACGGGCATGTCTCTTCAAAATATGAACCCCATGGGGGACGGCACGGCTCCGGGAGAGTACGACATATTTAACTACAACGGCTCATGAGCATCGGACGGCGCTGTTTTCCCGTTTGGCCACGTTTAATTATCGCCTCGAGGTGCTATCTTATATGGCTTTCCCTTTTTCTTTGTGATGTCGGCACGAGCGCCCTCTTCGATACTCTACATTCACGATACGGTTCTGTTTTTGATGACATCGCGTTTCTTTTTCTTTTTTTCGCTAGGCGATTCGAGTCTGCAAGTCGTGTTTTTGTATGCTGTAGAGAAAAATATACTTGATATCCGACCACGCCAGTGACACGCGACGCTGATTCCGGACTGCGGCGATGGTGTTTACAAGACTCTCTGCGCATGAAAAGGAAGCGTTTTTCGGACTGCTGGACGAGTGCGTGCTGCCGTTGACGTGGGGCTGATCTCACCCACGACAGGTATTTTCAATCGCGACCCGAGATATTCGGGCAGGGGAATGGGCAACTCGGGGTGAACGTGTCCCCTGCGGCCGCTGCGTCTGTCGTGCGCATGGCTGCCAGTGCTGCTGGGACGAACTCTGGGACGAAATCAAACAATCCGTATGCCGCGCTGGTGCGTCGCACTAAATCATTCTCCTTATCATCGGCCTTATCGACCGATACGACAGTCAAACGTGGACGTGGGCCGGGTCGCCTCGCTCGCAGCGGGCCACACCGCCTCCCCTGCCGCAACGTCCTCGGAAGTCGACAAGCTCGTGACGGCCAAGAGCAGCGTGCTGTCGGCGTTCAAGAAACAAGGGGCACCCGGGGCGGTGGCGATCCCGCCTGCGTTTGGCGCGCCGCGGGCTGCGGGGACGTACGGGCCCCCGCCTGTGCGGCGGGGGGCATCAGAGCAGCCGCCCGCGCCCGCGCCGGAGGGGGAGTGGGCCGAGGTGCTGTACGATTACAGCAGCGATGTGCGTGTGCGGACGCGTGCTGGACGGACGGGGCTGACGTCCGACAGGACCCGGGGGATCTGTCGCTCACGGCGGGCGCGCGGGTGCGCGTCACCGTCAAGTCGTCTGAAGACTGGTGCGTGCGTGCGTGTGTGTGTGTGGGCGGAACGTGGCGCTCAGACGTGTACAGGTGGACGGGCCGGGTTCAGGGACAAGGGCGGGAAGGCTTGTTTCCGGCATCGTATGTCAAGCTGATCTGAGGCGCGTCTCAGACGTGTGCGGTTGTATACATGATATGTCCCCCAAGGTGATTCACTGATGCTGAGCAGAGGTTAGGGTTCAGACCTGTGAGGACCGGCGTCCGTCGAGCGAGGTAAGCCCATGCCTCCTGTTGTGTTCGGGGTTTATTTGTGGACCATCCCTCTGGTCTGGCTGTTGCCGGGGGAGCAAATGCTTCATGATGACGCCAAAAATCTCTGTCGCGTTCGAGGAGACAAACCTGCAAGACGGGAATGTAATCTTATCTGAGAAGAACGGCTGCAGACTTTAGGGTAGGTCTCATCTGAGGCGTGTCCTCTACTTGGGTGTATCCGTCTACGCGTGCAAATGTGAACCATGTGTCCTGTGGTGATCAACTCTTATCACCAGTGGTCGTCCAACTTTCCCCGGTGTGTTTGCTCGATGCAGACAGGGACGCGATCTCGCCTCGAAATTCCCTGTCGCACTCGAAGCGGAAATGGGGCCATTTCGCTCTCCCAGGTACCAGTGGACGTTGGGACAAGTCGTCGTAGCAAGACGGCCTGTTTAATATCCATGTCACTCGCCTGGCTTGGTACGCTTGTTTTCTTTCATGTACAGCGTATTCATCAATTCGAATCAGACACCTGTCACCTTGTCGTTTGGATCCGACCATATTCCAAACTATGCCACACGTAAGTGATTGCAGAGAGGCGTCATGTTTTCACCATCCACAGGAAAGATCTTGCTGATAAGTATATCTCCGGCGCAAAGTAATCATCACGCCGACAGCTTCTAGTCTGACTGACTAGTGATGCACGTTTACACAGAATTGTCTATCTCCTTTCAGGTATTTATCGAGTCTCATCTGGGACGTGCCTACATACGGTGATACGCAAAGAAGATAAAATGAGCTGGTGGTAATCCCCCCGCTGCTCCTAATTTGCTTCCCCGCAACGAAAGATGGGGTGGCACACTTCAGCTACCTTTCTCGCCGTGTTTGTGGCACAGTCGTGATCGTGAATGTGGTTCATCGAATCCTCCGACACCGCACGGAAAAGAAAAAGCACCCTTTTCCTTTGAGTCCTACTCCACTCCCATTCTTGGGCAGCGCACTTTGTATCACCCGTTAACCTATACAGAATGGACGGCGAGGAAAACGCAAGATGCGGCCGCATGGTGCTAAACGTCTCTAGGTGTATGTCCTACTTTTGGACACCGATGTTATCTTGGACTCTGCCTCTGTCGCCACAGAATTGCTTGGAACATATACCAACCATCGAGACTGCTGCCCCGTAAGTCTTACATGGAATAGATGATAATACTAGTGACCGAAATTATTCTAGCTATGGAGAAGACTGTAACTTTGGTCTTTCGCACTATGCAGACACTGAATACTATGCAGGTGAATATTTCAGTAGACTTTTCATTTCAATGTTGCACGCAAATTTCGCTCGACGCGACTTCAAAAAGCCCGAGAACGTGTTTGTCACATGATCAATGATCGCAATGAGCATTTACGGACGTAAAAAGTTTGATAACCTTTTCCGTGACAATCCTAATTTCTCCAGGTTTACCGTCGTCGTTGCCATATACACTCTGTATGAATACGGACCGAGTTTCCAAAACGATCCTATGATGTCGATCGCCGACAAGTACATTCGAACAGCGACTGTAGGACTGGCACTGATGCTTCTTTCCCCTTTCCGTGGGTCCACTGAGGAGCTCAACACAACACAGTTCGGTTGGAAAATGTACTTCATGTGTCCGATCGGCTTCCAGGGTCATGGGTTAGGGATGAAGCGAAGGAGGCGCGTGGTGGAGAGACAAGGAGTTGAGACGCCATGCCAATATGACAAGCAACGCACGGTGAGCTTTGGTTAAACAAGCTATCGAAAGAGTACGACGAAGACTTGCTGCTGCAGGCATCCAAAGATCAGTAAGGACTGCAATGATACCAAACCATATCTCTTGGATGGAGAAGCTCAATCGTCCGTACTGTTTTGTATACATCGAGGCAATCGCATGAGAAGTATTGAGACGGAAACCAAATGCCCCGCTGAGTGGGTGCGGGCTTAGTGCATGTTCCTTTCTAAAGGCATTCTGGTACGCTGTCACGTGTTGATATACACGAAAACCAAAAAGGTATGTCGTGTGTCTTGCGGTAGGAATCAGGGGCAACTGTCCTTGCAAACACCCCGGGCGAACGCGAACCGTCGATTGCTGTCTTTTGCAGGGCAGCTTGTTGCACGACGAAGCCCGGTACCCAGGTGCAGACAAGTTCATTCCTAAACAGTTCTTGATATTCAGAGGGTAGGTTGACAGACGACGACACACGGCAGTTTTGGGAGGCGAATATGTCCATTTGCACATCGAACACGGATCAAACGGCCGTATTCCTTCTGCCGAGACACTTGTCTTTGGAGACGCTCGCCACACTCGGATTTGGTCTTGCCAAGGACGATATCCCGTCGACGGTGACGTCCACGACGGGGATAATTGTTGTATGTCCTGACAATTTCTTCCGTTGCGACCTCGTGCCTAAACTCAGCAATCCTCCTCCTCGTCTACATATCGGCAAGGGAATGGTTGAACGCATTCTCAGGTTCAGTCTTATGCGGTTGAGGACGTTCTAGGAGTCCGATTGTACAATATAAAAGCTCAGTTGTTCAGCAAGGATAGTGAAGGCACCGGATAAATAAAGGATTGGGTCGGACGTGGTTTGAATTGCGCATGGAATAGTTGTCAAGCGGATCAAAACGAGAGGGTATGAGTACACAACGAGATAGTCGAGTCTGGCTACAGCGGCATGGGTGTCCATGGAAACGCACCACTTGTATGGAAATACAGAGATGGAGGGAAATCATGCGTGTCCGCGAGCACATTATTCGTTAGACATGTGAGATGAGAAAAGATCGTCCATGCAAGTGAATGTAATTGATAGAAGCAAGATTGAATGTCCTCCCGTCAGATCAAGCGTCGAGGACGTGTGGATTGGCTGCCGCCCGAAAGATGGAGGATCGTGAGTGAACCAGTCTTCGGAAAGTGCCGCCGTGGCCTTGAGGATGGTGCTCGTGAGGCTCAACGATGGTCACAGCAGGAGGTGCAGCGCAGGCCTTGACAACAGAATGGTCTTGCTTCGTCGCTGCGTTCCACATACGGCTCAGGAAACCAGGGGTGCTGAAGCTTTCCTTGATCCGGGGTGATCCCATGGGGGAGCCTTTGGTGTGCAAGCCCATCGATGATCCATAAACGTACGAGGTGACACGCGGCTTCGCGCCATGACGGTGGACGACTCGGATAGAGCACGACTCGGGGCTACGGTTCTCTTGTCCTCCCGGGGAACTGTGGCCAATCGCCTTGATAGTGGTCGCAGAGTTGACGGACGACGTATCGGAAGCTTTTCTGCCTTCGCGGCGGACCTGAGGTGGGAGGGAGCCAAGGACGGATCGCGTCGTTGCAGGCACTTTCGTATCGTCGCGTTCATCCTCTGGGCTCGTGATCGAACCGGTCGACGAGTCATTGTCCTCGATCAGAGAGTCCATCTCAGAGTCGGTCGCGCCCAACGTGTCCGAGCTATGGCTGCTAGATATCGGTGATGGTGGCAGAGGGAGAGGCGGCGGGTGTCGGCCCGCGGTATTGTGGAGGACGCTCAACCGACTGCTCGACATGCGTTTGGCAAGGCCACGGACCGTCGACACGATCGAGGAACTGGTCGTGCGTGGAAGTTCATAGGAAGGAGGGGAGGTGGGTTGCTGCGCCTGGGCTCTCGCTTTTCCGGCCTTGGAGACCTTTTCGACGGCGGCAACTCTGGCTTCGAGTGGACTGGGCGGATCACTCTGCGTGTCAGCAATAAACGATGCAAAGTGCTTGAGTGCCTCGTCTTCGTCAAAGCGGAGATCATAGTCCAGCAGGAAGAGAAGCTGCTTTTCCATGAGGTTGACCTCTGAGAGATCGAAGAGCGAGGCGTAGGCAGACCAGTGCCTGTTTTTGGGGGAAGAGTCATTGAGGTATTTGGCAGCGACGATAAGGGTGGCCAGGAAGACACGGTGACGCGTGCAAGGCATGCCTGGGGGAGATCAGAGCGAGCGGACAAGGAGAGGGCACACTTACCTTTGGCCATCGCGGGCAGCTTTGCGCGGAGACGGTCAAGGTAGATGAGGGTAGTGAGCAGGGTGGGCACCTGCACGTTCGATTTGAGGACGAGCTGCACGATGAACGACTCGAGGCTCGGTAGGCGGCAAGGAGACGGGTCGCCGGCGGAGAGGGGTCTGATAGGGGTGTGGGGCGGGGTGGGCAAGGGCGGCGAGGGGTCGGCGGGCGGGTCCTCAACCATGATCACCTGCGCTGCCTGGAGAGCGATGTGGTGGATGATGTCCATGGACACGCGCTTGCTCATGAGGCCAACGAAGCCAGGGCTGTGGACGGAGACGGGGAGGAGAGAGGCAGGGTGGCGACGGTCGAGGGACATAATTTACAAGGGAGCGACGTGATAGAGAATGTGAAATGAAGCAGAGATGTGGGGGCGTCGAGAGACGCAAGATGATCTTTATATAAAGGGGGGTGCACAAACAACCGCAACGCGTCGGGTCACGGGACCAAAGCACATTCAAGCACAGACCATGTTGTCGCTCGCTGATTGGCTCACCACGCTGGGCCTCCTCTTCGGCGGGTGTTGCAGGTACGCAGAACGAATAGACCGAGACATGCGCTGAGACCACACAGCAATGCGATCACGACCGAACACCTCACCGCCGCGAACCCGCGCTCGGGCATCCTCATCACCTTCTTCCAGTTCCTCGTCGTCTCCCTCTACGCCCTCCCCACCCAGCTCGCCTGCGCGTGGCCCCCCCTCCGCCCCCGCCGCGTCCCCCTCCTCCCCTACCTCCTCCAGGTCGCCCTCTTCTTCGTCCTGTCCCTCCTCAACAACGCCGCATTCGCCTACGACATCCCCATGACCGTCCACATCGTCTTTCGCAGCGGCGGCATGATCGTCAACATGCTCCTCGGCGCCCTCCTCCTCCGGAAACGGTGCGTCGCCCGTCGCCCATCCCCGCCCGCTCACCCGCCCCAGATATACCCCCCGACAGGTTCTCGCCGTGCTCACAGTCACGATCGGGATCGTGCTCACCACCCTCTCCGCGTCGACGCCCACGTCGCATACCCCCGCCGCGTCCCGCTACGCCCACGGCGTGGCCATCCTCGCTCTCGCCCTGCTGCTCTCCGGCTTCCTCGGGCTCACCCAGGACCACGTCTTTGCACGCTACATAAAACCCAATCCCTCGACACGGCCCGCGTGGCAGGAAAGCATGTTTTATAACCACGCACTTGCCTTGCCCCTTTTTGTGTTTTCCCGGGAGAGCATCAAGACCGAGCTCACGCGATTAGGCGCTAGCCCCACTCTCGCCCACGTGCCGACCATGTGGGTGTACCTTGCCGCGAACACGGCCACCCAGCTCTTGTGTGTCATTGGCGTCAATAGGCTCACTGGGCGTGTGTCCTCGCTGACGGTGACGCTCATCTTGACCGTGCGTAAGGCCATCTCCCTTCTGCTCAGCGTCGCCGTGTATGGTCGCCAAACCAGCCCCGCGATGTGGATTGGCGCTGTGCTCGTGTTTATCGGCACAATCGGATACTCGACTGCGGTTAGAAAGGACAAGGACAAAAAGGAATAGAGTTCTCCTCGCATAGATAGATGATTCTCATAAAGTTATTAGCTACAAACGTTACCCACAAACCATACCATTGTATGCTCAGGCCTCTTGGCCTGTCATGATATCCCATGTTTTGTGGATCAGCGCCGCAGTAGGGTCCGTCGCGTCCCTGATCTGGGCGAAACCGACCGTGCTGAGCGTCGTAGCATAATTGCGGAGGTACGGCGCGTACTGCCAGACATGTTAGCACGGACCCTCGATTGAAGAACGGACAAACCATTCTGCAAAAATGTCTATACCACCCCCACGTCTCCCATGTCTTCCACTCGTCGTTGGTCCACGTATGCCGTTGCTCCCAAGCGTCATCCCCGATCACGCTCTGCCCACTACCAGCCAGACACGACACGAATCCCTCGATCGTATGCACCAACGCCCCCTTTTGCTCGCGCGTCAGACTCGCAAACGCTTTCAGCGCCGTCACCAACTGCGGACTCTCTGCCGAGTCGTCTGCAAGGAGATGAGCACAGCCAACGTCAACCGCGCCCAACGCACCTCGCTCGATCGGCACCTCCCCGTCCACCTCCATACTCGCCCCCGCCCGCTCCCGCGCCATGCTCTCGTCCTGTTCCTTGTGCAGTACCGCCACCTTGCGCCTAGCTATCACCACGCGCCCGTTCGCCTTGTCCAGCGCCCCCTGCACCAAGTCCCACTCGAATGCGCCCACGTGGCCCGCACCGCGCAGCGTCCACCCAATTACATCGCTCGGATCCACGATCTGGTACTGCATCAGCTTGTCAAACACGATCGCGACCATTTGGCGGTTGCGCGCCCAGAACGCCGACACGGCGTCCATCAGGTCAGTTTTGGCTTCGGCGGTGTCGTCCCCGACGAGGTTGCGCAATAATTGGAGGTACCGCTCAATCGCGTTGAGCAGGTGAGAGAACGAGCGCGAGCCGATGGAAAGCAGGGATTGCACCGCGATGGACCGCATCAGGGCATCAATCGACATGAAGGGGTGTGGGGCAGAGGTGATCGATTCGAGTGATGTACGGAGAGTGTCCAGATGGGAAATGATCTCTTCAACGCGGGAACGACCGCGGAGCAGGCTGAGGATGGCCTGGGTAGCATCGTAGTACGGATTCGCTGCGAAGCGCGTGAGAGGGGTAATGGTTGAGACGGAGTAGACTCACAGGGATCTTCGTATTCGAAGTTGGGCCCTGGTGGCTGAGTAGTAATCACGCTCGGGTCAATTTGCATGGGCTCGGGAAGCGTCTTGAGAATGCGGTCATGATACGACAGCCGCACTTCAAGTTCAACTACCCGGCGCACAAAACAACGTCTTGGATGCTCCTCCACAAAAGTAAGATCTGGGACCCTGTTCCACGGGGATCAATGCCACTCGGACACGAGGTAAACAAACCCACCATTCTTTCCACACCCACTGAAACCCAAAATTGCTCATATGCACAGCGAACCACTCGACAAAACGACGCGAAATTTCAGGGTCGAGTCCATCTCCAAGCGCATTGTACAATTTTCTGATAGATTTGCCAACTGCAGGACCAACAGTAGAAGGTGACAATTTGCAAAGCTCTGTGATCAGCGCAATGTAATAGATCGATTTTTGAGGGGACTCAGGAAGAAGGAACAGAGAACCAATGATCGTCTAACAGACCTCAGCAAACCAAAAAAAAATGGACGTAAAACGAATCTCACCTCGACCACGACACTCTCAAGCTGCCAATTCTTGGCACTCGGGTCCTCCTCGGCAGGCGGTGCTCCGGGGCTGGGCTTGAACGTACCAGGCACACACCACTTGGGGTACTCGAGCAACAACCTCGCGCACTCCTTTCGGTTGATCTCGAAGACCTCGACCACGTCGCGAATGATAGAACGAATGAGGAATCCAGAGAGACTCAAAGGTTCTGGGGTTATCTGTCCTGAATGTCAATATCGACTGAACACTCGAAAAGTTCCACGTACAGTATTGTCAAACAGATTGAAAAAGTACTCGGGCCATTCTTCTTTTTTTACCTGGGCGTCCTCGCCCGCGTCGGTCGCAAGACCATCCAGTTCAATGACCTCAGGCGGTACCAGGATGGAGGGCAACTCAAAAGGTACAGAGACGGTGGGGTCTAGGTCTGGGTAATCGAGATAAGGCTGTGGAACACTGCTCCAAGCGTCCAAGAAATCGGACGCTTCGAGGGTTTTGAGGACTGCAAGGCCGCTCTCGAGAAGCTGCAACATGTTGTCAACAAGTGGTGAAAAAAACTCGAGTGAGACCTACCTCTTCTGTACTTTCGGCAAGCACAGTGTCGGACGATTCGAGAGACATCATGGGCTGGACGAGAACTTTGGAGGAAACGACGGATTCGTTGAAAGTCTGTATAGCTTTGATGATTTCGGCCGTATTGGGTGAAGAACTCTTTTTGATGACGGAGCCGGCCTACAAGACCGTAAACGAACAAGGAAGACGGAGACAAGAGCATGCATACAATCAGCAAACCTTCCGTAGCGCATAGAGCTGCATTTTTACCCCGACTGTATGACACACCAAACTCGTCGAGAACGGTCGCGAACGACTGGAGCAGTGCAGACATGGATTCAATAGAAATGACTTGGGCGACCATCAAATGAGCAAAAAAGTGAATCTAGTCACGCCGGTCAGTATAAGTGTGGGCCCGAGTGACCGGACTGACGCAGAGACGAATGTCTCGCCAAGCAAGCTTGTCGAGGTAACCTTGAAAGCCCTTCCAGAAATCTTCGAGGACGAGTTTGCCGAGCGAGGGTAAAGGAGAGGACCCAGACGCTTGTACCGTTTCTGCCTCGGAGGGTGCTGGGTCGTGCAGCAACCGAAGCAAGGCTGCATAGTACGGGATCTTGTAGGGCTGCTCGGTGACACTGGGTGGTGTCAGCGGTGAACGGGCAAAGTTGGGCTGTCTACTCACGCCAGACGAATGCCTTCCGAAACAGCGGCGACGGTGACAGGCGCCTCCCGAATTTGTCTGGCGACACGGGGGACCTCCTGCGTTGGGTCCTGGCGGGGGTCAGAAAGACACACACGGCCAGGCGAACACGCACTACTTCGCCCATTTTGACGATGATACCCTTGATGACATGCTCGGGGGAGTCGTGTTCCCGACGGCGGTCGTGATACTCGTAGTCGTCTGGACGCCAAGTGGGTGGCAATTCAACCAGGGTATTTAGGCCTTACCTCTCTCTCTGTTGTGTCGTCGCCGGTGTTGCCCACCGCTTCTGAGTGGTCTGTCGTAGTTCATCCTCGGTTTTCTTTTTCGTGACACTTGTCCAAGTTTACCTTTGTCACGTGCAGCAATTTGGTGGGTCTCCTCGTCGTCGTCGACAGCGACCAACGCTGAGCTTTTCAAGGCATGCGATGGGCCTGGAAAAGTCTGGCCCGTAGCGCGCACACTCGGGCATCTCGTCTGCCCGTTTTTCACGCAGTCCAGCCCAAACCCGAACCCCGTCCTCTGGCCATACTCGCTGCTGAAGCCGTCCGTCTGGCCTGCAGCAGCGGCGCGCTCCACGACGCTCACTTTATCGTTAACTCGTTACACGCCTCCAACCACCCCCAGCCCGAGTCCATCAAGCTCCCTTTCTTGCCCACATTCCAGTTCACCCCCATCACCTTCGACAAGCCCATCTCGCCCAAACTCGCCGCCCATGTCCTGTTGCACCACATCGTTCGTCACGAATCCCCGCTCAAGGCGTACAAGACAGCCCAGGCTCTGGTCGACAAGGGTATTCCCATCCGGCAGACCACCCTCGTCAGAGTGACCCAGTCCCTCTTGCACACACCACCGACCATGCTTAGCGTCCTCAAGGAGAAAGGTGCAACCATGTTCCGCTCTTCCAGCCTCGCAGGCAGCATTCCTATCAAACCTGACGCTGTGGAAGACGACGGCCTCCGCTTCGCGTTGACACTTCTGCTCAAGGCGAGGGAGAATAGACGGCAGTGCTCTGACCGCGCTTTCGAGGCACTCGTCAACTTTTGTTTGCTGCAGGGCGAGATTATCATGGGCTCGCTCCTGTTCGTTCTCATTGTCAAAGATTACGAGGCAAAGGTACAAAAGGCGCAGGAGATGAAGGCAAAGATGGTGGAACAAGGACGCGAGGCAGTTGCTTCACCACAGACAATCGACCGTTGGAAAGAGCTGTTCCGTACGCGAATACCCCCCAAACGGCTACTCAAGGCGATCACGCAACAATGCGAGGACGAGCTCTCAGATGGTAACCACGAAGAGGCGCTACAAGCTCTCGCCAATCTGGCGGTGCTGATCGACAGTCGGTCCTTGCCCTTTTCCGATATATCCAATCTGCTGCGAACTCTTTATTCCTGCCCCAAATTGCCCAACATGGTAGTGGTCGGGCAAGGGGACTCCGAACGCAAGGTCAATGCGCACAGGTATTTCCACTCTGTCATCTTCGGTCTTTTGCGGAACCTCCCGACAAGAAAGGGAAAGGATCCACCAGTACATGCAATGCCTCTGTTGTCGCGTGAGACGTACAACACTCTGCTGCATTATGCGCTTCGCCATCGACTCTCTGTCTCGCTCGCCCGCGATGTCTTGCATCACATGGAACATGTGCGAGAGCCTGCTTTCAAGCCCGATATCGCCACGTATAACATCATTGTTCGGTCGGGCACGCTTCTGAGAAAAAACAATCTTGTTTCGTTTGCAGTGGAAGAATTGCGGAAAATAAAGGAGAACAATGACCATGGAATCGTTGTCTCGCCAGACACTCCTCACCGGCTTTCCCAACGTGGCTCTAACCCTGCGCTGTCTGAACTCCTTAAGATATCACCTACATCATCGAACATCCCAGCGGACGTGTACACGTTGAACTCATACATTGCACATCTGACAGCGATTGGGAAGCCGCACCTCGTTGCCTCGATCCTCTTCCACGTCCTCCCCGAGTTAACCATTATCGATCACCCCGCATGGGGTAATAACCCGCCCAGCGCGCACGAACGTGCGCTGATGGCACGTCAAGCACGACAAGAGCGACTCGGCCGCGCCATCCGTCTTGGCCCCTACTTTTTCGTATCCGTCCTGAATGCGCTGTGCAAAGCTGGCAAGACGGGCCTTGCGGAGCGTGTCTGGCTGCTTGCCAAGCAAGCTGAGCGTGCCAGCTGGTTCCGGGCTCGAGAGGGCGACAGCAGGGTGACCGAGGGATGGTGCCTCCCCGTACACGCGTATACGATCATGCTGCAACTCTATGCCGCCGAAGCACGCAAGGGCCTCGGCGTGCGCATGCGGGACACCCCCAGGGACGCGTGGCGACCGCGTACGGACGGGCGGGACAAGGTCAGGGGCTGGGCGCGGTACATCCTCGCGAGGGACACGCTTGCGGGCCGACACTGTTCGCGCCGAACCCTGGGACTACGCATGGGCGCGATGCTGTACCGATCCATGTTTCAGGCTGCGCGTGATGTCTATGATGCGCTCGTGCGAGTGCCGGGTGCGCGGCTGCAGCACAAGCTTGAGCCTGACGCGCGCTTTTTTAACGCAGCATTGGACATGTTTGGGCGGCAGCCTGGGGTGGTGCGACGGTGCGTACGAACGCGGCCTACGCGGTGGCGGCAAAAGGAGAGGGTAGCGATGCGGCGGTATTCGAGGCGAGGGGTCGTGCCCCGGAATTGCAACCCATTCTTGCAGCGAATTGTGCAGGGTATGTTGGATGCGGGGTTCGAGGTGCCAGTGGCGTATCGACGGCTGTTCCTTGGGAGCTGGTTGTATACGTCGATGAACCGACCTGGGGTGTCGGTGGTGAATCGTCAGCCGTTGGCGTTTTGGAGGCCGAGGAAACGGTTCTTGGCCCATGCGCTACCGACGTGCAAGGAGCGGGGACTGCCCATTCAACGTTCAGAGTGGAAGAAGGCGGGACAAGGGTGGAAATATCGCAGACGACGGACGCAAAAAGTATGCTAATGTGTATAGAAACAATGGTAGATATCATGGGTCTTGTTCCACCTTTTGAAACGACAGCGTCATTGAGTACCCTGAAAATGCACGTCCCCTGCACTCCTTGCCAGTCTCCTCGAGCATCCCTGCGATCTCATCCGCAAACGCGACCAGCTCTCTTCGCGAGGCCTGCCTGCCCTTGAAGCTCACGACGACCACGACGCGACACCCCTTCTCCAGATCCTTTGTGGCCTTGCGCATCTTGTGCACAACGTCGGCGCGCGCGACACCCCACGCGAGCCGCACCTCCTTCTCGTCGCACTCGCGGGCAGCACGGCGCAGTGCGCGATTGCGGGCCTCGACCGCCGCGCGCGTCGTCACGCGGACGATCGGCTCTGGACGTGCCGTCACGAGCTCGACGAGGATGTGTGGGGCGAGGAGGGACTTGAGCGGTTGTTTCGTCGGGGAGCGTTCCTTGGTCACGGGGTCGAGGACGTAGACGTGCGAAAAGGGTATCTGGCGGTTGGTCGGGCGGTGGTGGGCGGGCGGGGTGGGAGTGGGAAGGACGGGTGCGGATGGGGCGGGTTCGAAGCGACGGCGGGCGGGGGGGATGGGGAAGCGGAGGTGGGGTTGGGGTTGGTGGATGGATCTAGCAAGGGAGAGGAGATGGGGGCGGAAATGGTGTAGTGAGGAGACTGGCACGTCGTGTCAGTGTCATATCTTGGCTTTTCCTCTGGAAGGGGGACTTACAGAGAAGCGTCATGACGCACCCGATTTCCAACGGGGTGGTTGTTTGTATGTGTTAGACTTGGAAGGTCTTGGACGACACGCACACACAAGCGTGAACTAATCATTGGGTTGTCCCAAGAAACTTAGGGCAACCCCCTACGACGACGACCAGGTCGTCCCCACTACCACCACGACGGGGAGGTCAATAATGGCGGTGCAAAGACGGTGACGTTCTAACATATGTCCATTTGTGTCAAATCTGGTGTACGAGATGCATTTTTTCCTTGTACATAAATACTGTGCCATCGATGATGGAAGGTTCTGATGCCAACTATCATCACACTGCACACAGCAAGCATCAGATGGCTGGCGATTTGACATTCTAGCCCTTATTACTATAGCAGGACCTCCGGATATGGCACACTTGCTCCAATGCTTAGATTACAGACATGACTTCGACGAAAAACGAGCGCAAGTAACTAACTTCTCATTCATTTTTTCAGTAGTCTCCGTTTGGACGAGCTACTGCAGACTCTTTGCTCAGGGTCCCTGTCCACTGCACAAGCAGTGTCCCTGGTGTTTGCCGCCGAGTGGCGTATGGCAGCCGCAAGGCGGGTCAAGGACGTTCTGGGAATGTCGTTTTATTGGCATTCTTATGGTAAATGCTTCCTCGGGTCCGCTCCACCCTCTTCCCAAGTGTTTCCATAGCTTCGTCGTTTCTTTCCTTGAAGCTTTCAGACCTCTTAATTATGTTGCTGAGCGTGAAACTGTATGATATTCGCCTCTCGGACTTCCCACCGCCACTATCTGTGCAGTTGATTTTTCAGTCCTCACCTTTTCAGTTAAACATTCCTAGCCCAGTTATTTTATCCTTATTCTGTCCATAGGTCGAACTGATATGGGTACAGCGCATTATTCACTGAAAATATATGCGTTAACTGTCCATGGCACAACTCCGTTCATTGTCCTCTATGCATCATGATTCGGGTTCATCCTGTCTAACTTGGACCTATTCATTTTGCCAGGTGTGATCCATCTGATAGCATGCTATTGAGCAGTGGTGATAACAGTATTGATACAATAGATATGATTTTGTGTATTTCCAATGCTATATACTCTTTGTGTCTGAATTGGCATCGGATCGGAATGTCTAGCTTCAAAATACCGTCACTACAAAAGTATGCAACTTCTCTGCAGTAGCAAAAAGTGGTGATCAGTGACAGGATTTTTCACTGCTGAGTGTGACATTTACTTCCCACGATGACTTTTTCCCCCTGAGGATGTTCGCGACTTGCTGAGAAGTCCAGTGGCTGTTTGTGTGTGTTAGTTCCCAAAGGTCTTGCACAACACACGCACACACAAACCCGCGTATTTCGAAATTTCTTCCTTGTATATTTCGTCTCTTTTGCCTTTGAACGTGAGTACAACGTTGGCTTCTCGATGATCCTGATATGATGATATCCAAATGTACACTTTACGAGCGCAGGGACTTTGCGTCCAGTCTCTCCTTCGTTCAGCATATTGACTCGTCTTGAGGATGTATGCATATACGGACGCAGGGGTAGGCGCTTCTGCGCGATGAGAGTGTGTGGTTATAGTTATTTGATCAATCCGCTCTTTTTCTGGGCCCTTTGTCTTTGTCAGGTTGCTTATCACGTTCGTTCCAGATACGATTGACACTGATGGTGAGTGTGCCTTCGGTTCGTCCTCTTTTCTATTCGCCAGTCTGGGGATGATGGAAAATGGGTCTAACGCAGGGAATCGTTACTGGTTCCAGTCTTTCCTTTGTTCTGCTTCTCTCTTTGTCCTGAAGAGGTTTGGAGTGCGATGAGGTTAATATAAATGTTATACTGGCTTTATTGTATGATGATTTGGGAGTGCTAATGAAATTACTTGTCCCTAGTGAGTGATTGAGTCGGGGGTTAGCTTGTCTGTATGTAGTGTAAAAAGATGCTCTATGTAACCACAGTCTACCATTATAATAAGTCAACGTTGAGAATACACTAATTTTCCTACCAGCATGCCGGCTATGACAATCCACTTCTTTCGCGCCGTTGTTCCCGTCTGAGAGCAGACATCCGGAACAACCACGCTAGATTCTCGTACACGACGAACGTGACGCATGTGCCAGGAAGGACACGAACAAAGTTTGTTCCGAGACCGCGGTAGAATCCTCGTATGCCTTCGCCATTCCATGTTCGTTTGATAGTAGTGGGGATATCGGGGTATAAGTGCGTAGTGGCATTGTTCTGTGGATACGTGAGGTTCCCAGATTGAGAAAACAGAGCGAGCCCCACCTGTAGACGCGAGCGAATGACTTGGTATGGATACGTCACGGAAAGCGCAAACAGCTTGCTTGCGCCTGACATGACGGTATAGGCCGTGTTCGACTGAAGATTGACACGCGTGAATCAAGAAGCGCTGCATAAATACTGAGCCCACGTACGAGTTTCTCATCCTCTGGCATCATTATCTTGTCAGCCCGTGCGAACTGTTTTCGTTTCTGCTCAAACCCCCAGCGCTTCATCTCTTCGTACGCCATAAACTGCACCGCACCATTGCTGACGCCGACAAGTGCAAGGGAAGTGCCCTTCCAGAGACCACCAATCCCCTCTGTGCGGTATATGGACGAAAACCCGTCTGATCGAGAGGTATCAGGGATAGGTGAGGCAGTTAGAGCGGAGAGACACGTACGCCATAACCCCCTGTAAGACTGGGGGTCTTCTGGGCGCGTTGTGAACATGCGTACTTTGACGACCCATATTGGGTTGGTCATGATAGCAGTAACCGCACCTGCCACGTATCGTGAGGACATGCCAGAGTACGAGAAATAGTAAACGGCGGACTTGCTTCGGCAGAACAAAGTAGATAACCACCGGGCGACATGCGAAAGTTGGGGTCATCCCCCGATGCGCGTTTTTTGAGCATGTTGTAGCTGTCAAGGGGCGGTGAGGGACGGGAGACCTTTCGGGGCAATGCACGCACAAGAGAAAGTACAAGCCCCAGCTGGAAGCGTTCCCGGCGACATTCGGACCTATGCCGCGGTAGAGACCCCTCCAGCCCTGCTCTGCGTGTATGTCGCGCAGAGAGTACCATATCTGTTTTCCAATACCGCCCTGGAGTTTGGATGTGGATGCTTGGAGCTTGACTTTGAGGAGGTCGAGCGGTTGCATGCAAAGAACGGCAACGACACCTGCGCCAAGTCCCGCTGCGGCATGATCCTGAGAGAGGGTAAATGTGGAGATAGCCAGAGAAACGAAGAGCGTACGAGGGCAGCGGTCGGGAAGAAACTGGGCGGATTTTGACTTGTCATCCCAAGTCAGAGAATGCATCCTCTTACGTAACCGAGCTAGTTGACGATCGCCTGATCGCCAGGCGGGCTTGCTACCAAGTACATGTTGCACACTGGCATTAATATCGTTTCTGCTTTCAATTGATCCGTCTTTGTGGCGCTACAACCTGGACCCGGTCGGTCAGCGGGCCTAAGCAATCGAAGCTATATTTATAGTAGCAGGTGACCACCAGTGCCGCATCCAAGATATGTTCCCTATATCCTCCCCCTCGTATGCCTGAAATAATTATCGTTGCAAGATCATGCAATTGCATGTGCATCTGATTCTCGTGCACTTTGATTGGTTTGCAGCTCCGCAATGTTCGGACCTCAATAGAAGGCCGCCAGAAGGACACCCCGATGCAAGGTGCGACTCATCAAGACGAACAGATGGTGGCGTTCTATCCGAAAAGCTATGTCCGTTTATGCCAAATGTAGTATCCTTTCCCTTGTACAATCATAAATAATCCATCTGCGCCACTGTCAATGATGAATGGCCATGCCAACTTCAGTCATACTGGACTCCCACAGTAAGTTCAAATTGGGTGGTCGGGGATTTAACATTTTGGCCGCCAAGTTCTTGGTGGATAGATGTGATCATCACTGCTGCAGACGAAACCTCCGGATCTAGTGCAGTTCTAGATTCGACTCCACGTCTGCAATCCTTCGGACCTGTTGCCAGATTACAGATAAGACTTCAACAAGAAGCGAGTGTAAGCGACCAGGTCGTGCTTCGACTAACCACAGTTTCCGTTTGGACGAGCTACTGTGGACCCTTCGTCCAGGTGCTTGTCCATTGCACAAGCAGCACTTCGGTTCCCGTGGTGTTTGCCGCCCAGTGGCGTACTTATGGCAGTCCCGCGATGCATCCGGAGCATGCAAGTCACTAAAGTGGGGCAAATATTCCCGTGACCTCCTTATCCGTCCAGTTCACAGCTTTGTGACATGGGCGTCCGCGTCCAAGGATGTTCTGGGAACTTCGTTCCATCGGTATTCTTATAGTGAATGCTTCCTCAGAGATAATGGCGGCTGTTTTACCCTCACCTCCTCTTAAGCGCCTTCATGTCTTCCTTAGCTTCTGTGCTTGATACTCTTCGATCGCTCGATTACATTGCTGGTGAGCTGTAAACTGTATTTCATTGTTCACCTCCTAGATTTCTCACTATCTGCGCAGTTGCATGTGCGACAGCAGTTTGTTACGATTACGGTGCGCATGTCGTTCTGTGTTAAAAGCAAGCACCGATATCTCCTCAGTTCTCACCTTTTCACGTGAGGTGTGTGCTATACGTCCCTGGCCTTATTATTTTGTCCTTATTCTGTACATAGGTCGAACTGATATGGGTACAGCACATCATTCACTGAAAGGATATGCGTTGACTGTCCGTAGATGAAGCCTTGGTCCCTGATGTCTACATTGTTCATTGTGGTACCGTGAACAAGATATCTGAATATGCGTTGAATCGTTGATGACCATGATAGGCACGATATAGTGCACTTCTCATCACACTGTATGTTGAGATCTTGTCACAAATTTATCTGTCGACTCACGCGAGGGACCAGACTCACGGGATTAGGTAGAGCACCCTGGCATATTTCAAGATTCGGTTCTCAAAATGATTCTGATAGCATGGGAAAATGGTTATTTCTATATATCTCAATCAGTGTGTCCTTTTGTATGATATTGAATTTTACTGATTTTATTTAGGCGTGAGTCTGATTCCCTGCAGCTTTGTGCAACGCCGGTTGATGAACACCTTTGGTTCTGAAATTACAGATGTAGGTAGTCTGCAGTTCGCCATCGTTTAGGCTGAATAAAGGCTTCCAGGTGAAGTTACGACCCAGATCACCTTGTGGGTGGCATCGGTTTACATCATAGTGGGACGCGGTCTGTACTCCGGACTGTTTCAACAGCTGTGGTTTAACACTGTTCTTGTAGCGATCATGGTTCTTCGTGTCTCGGTTATGTTCAACGAGCCAACAAGGGTCCAAAACATCCTATTCTTTCTATTATTTCTCCTCTCGGTCGAGGCAGTTGTCATCAACTTCCTAATGTATGGCCCTCGCAGCGGTATAACCTGTGCGTATCTTGAACACATGTTACGGCACTGTATTGATTTTAGGACGCAATCAGTCTCGAGTGGTAGTATCACCGACGATATAAACGTTTGCGCCCCCGCGTTTGGCCGTAGCGTAGACATCTTGATCTATGGCGGTATCCCAGTGAAAGTATTCGACGTTTTGCTAATGGTCCTGGTACTTTACCGCTCTGCCGTGCACGCTGTCGACACAAGGAGGATGCTAGGAAGACAAAAGATCAACAAATACATGATGCTGCTTATGCAGCATCATGCACTCTACTTTTTCGTGTACGATCGTTTTATGATTGCTATGCCGAATGCTCATGATTACCTCCAGCAACATGACTGACAATAGCTTATCATTAAACGAGTTGTTATCTACCTCGGTGAGTAGATCTAGGCTACCTAGCAAGACGCTAACGAGCCTGTAGAATCTGTATGAAATTATTGCGTTCGTATACACCGGTTCCGTGCCCTTTGTGATTTATTACCGCCTTGTGCTTCATTTCAAGGGTTGTCTGCCAGAGGTGGATGGTATGTTGACAGTGGAAGAACTATCCGATTTTCGTGCTGCCCCACCAGATTGTCTGGTGGTGTCGCAACCAGGAGTGAGGAGTATGGACTGAGATCAAAAAGTTGAGGAGAAGTGGTTTCCGGTGGATGAAATGAAGCCGAACATTTACCTCCATGTAGGCGTGTCCAACTATTTTGAGTACACCTAGGCTCTGTCACCATCGAAATCGGATAAGACTCAACGTGAATACTTGGCGTCGGAAAATGGAGGTAGACCATTAGTACTTTCTTCTCATGTCTTAGCCTGGCGCAGTGGTATCACTGGATGAGGCCCAGAACTTGGGGCTACCTTCGATCTGGCGACGCTAGCACCTCCATGGACCGTAAGTGCAAGTGTACCAGGCGTACTACTTTATGTAATTTCACATAGCCACCTTTGCCTTCGTATTCGGAGGACCGCGTTCGAGTTCCCGGATGACGTGTGTGTAAAGTATATTTGCCACACGTAGGCCTTCAGGCTTGGCAGTGTATCCTGGGGCTTGGAGAGGCAGAGATGGTACGGACAATCCTCGTCGATATCGCATCCAAGAGCCCACTAAATATACAACACACATGATGTGCAGTGAAGGTCCACAGTGACCATCCACTGATCTGTGTCTGAATTCATTACGGCTTCCAAGTCTCATCCGAGCTCTGCCACTTTTCAAGCCATACTACGTCGCCCTATATAGTCTTCCAGCCTGGTATTAGTATGTATCTGACCCTTGTACATCCTTGGCGTCCGCCTTCTCATTGTTCCCCAACGTTTGGAACTTAGGGAAGAAGCCGAACACTTGGGGTCGAGACGGAAAGATTGTCGTGACTCCAGGGCCGCCGTATGAGCGTCGGCGCCAAATCTAATCTATGGCGCGAGGAGTGCGCCTTGATATCAGGGCAATTCTACGACAAGTGGCGTGGATCTGCGTCGGAAAGGAAGGTCGTCCTTTGTGCGCTCCGGGGGCTAGATGATCATGCGAGACAAGTATCCGGGATACATGACTGCCTCTCCTGCCTTAATAACTTCGAGCACAATTTTGGCGGTGTTACTTTGACCAGCAACCCCGGATAATGGCGCATACTATAGAAGCACGCTCTCTACTTACCAGAGTTTATTTAGGAAAATCTTATTTTGACATGTGCAACTACTCCAACGGATAGAGCACTCTGCTTACAACGCGGATGACTACACCTTTCTGTTTCACGAAACTGGGATCAGGATGAAAAGGAGGGCGGATGTCGAATTTCGCGATCTTCCCTGCTACGAAGTTGGCACGCTGACCACTCGCTAAGCATAGTCAGTCGCGGAAGGCGCTGTCAACCAAAGGCCCGAAGAGCACGGGGGAACTGGTTCGGACTCTCATCACCTACAGAGGAGGGGTACAAGGAACGGAAGAAACTAAAACGAGGTTTGGTGTAGGTGATGAGTTTGTGGACCGAGAAGGTATTGGGTGTGCTGTAAGTAGACACCGTCCGCCTTACTCTGGTGCAAAGATGACTCCGTAGCTCGTGAGACCCAAAATTCACCGGGTGTCGGTTGATCAAATAACCACCTACGACTCTCCGGAGAGTGTTCAGGAACTCGTCTACAGAGTTGGTCTCTGTTCTCGTGATATTCAAGATTCCATTTCCTCTCCATATAATGATAGTACAGGCGTTGATAGTGCCTTAGGTGGGCTCACCCTAAAGAAACTCGTTAGATCGTTCAACGGCTCGATCATGGAGTTGGACGCGATTTCACACGAAGTGACCTACAGCTTCGGAGTGTCTCTGACTTGGAAAAAATGGATAGTGGCAGATATCAAGTCTACTTCAAACCCCAGGCGATCCATGTGAGGGCGACGATGTTCTTCCAAAACCTCGGCATCAATGAGGGCCAGCGCCTCTTTGAGGCTGCAAGGAAATTGGCGAGATGGCTTGGTGACCATTCGAAAGTCATATCAACACGTACAGAGTCCAGGGAGATGACGGATGGGACTCAGTTTTCGTTCAGTTTGCATCTATGTCGCTCATCGAACACACCAGGAAGTAGCCCAGTAGTTTGAATATCGCATGGATGATGGCCCCTTGTGCGGTCTTTCAGTTTTCCTCAGCCCACAGGAACTGACTTGGCACCTAGCTTATACTGGGCTTGACATTGATGATGGATTCACCACTGGAACAATCGTATCCTGAATCACCGCCTGCTCCTGACGTCCGCTTACCCATTCGCCACAGGAAGAGGTTCACCTGTGATCATGTCAAGTCTCTCCAGCTTGCCACAGAGAGGTGGTACTGCCCCTGGGGGTCCAACGGCCCGATGTTCGACTCTTTCTTCTTCGGTGAACCTGCTATTCTTCCAGATGACAGTCGTAAAGGCCCTGGAGGCAAGCCCCGTGGCTTTCAAATCCTCTTGGATGCGAAAGAGAAGATAAAGTCTACCTCCGGGACGGATAACGTCATTGTGAACATTGTGCTTGTGACACCTCATATAGAACGGTAAGTAGTGTGGCGGAATTTGCCAAAAGATTGGGCGGATTTAACGCACGAGGGAGATGGTGGTGTGTACATACTATGTTTACCTCGGTCTCCAGCCTTTCCACTATCAACGGAAG
>JBBPUC010000270.1:0-29628 GCA_038094375.1 Tubosaeta aff. heterosetosa | reverse complement strand
AGTACCACTTTGTATGGGATGATTTGGTCAGAAAAGGAGAAGCAGTTGTCCAGTATGTCCACACCAGAGATATGGTAGCTGACATCCTCACAAAACCACTCGCTCATGAGCAACACTGGAAATTTGTTCAGGCAAAGGTACTATGACAGCGCTTGAGTGGGAGTGTCAAAAATACAACTCTGGAGCGATCTCTTTTATTTCTTTATTTATCCTTCTTGGACTTACTATATCCTTTCATAGTATAGTCGATTGTCACGCAGATCCATGACTGAGGTCATCCTAACCGCTCCAACCTTGTGGCACTGCACCTTTCATCCTTCCTATCCCAGAATGCCTATTTTTGCCTGTCTTATTGTGGAGTGATCCAAAGTTACCCAGAGTTTAGCGAGCACATGTCTATAGGTATTTTACCTTTGAATTTTCTCCCTCTCACCTCAGTTGTGTATCTACTCAGATAGCACAGTCTAAGGTGAGATCCTTGCTTACTCTATAGTCACCTTACTTATATTACCTTAGTTGGGCAATGTCATATGCCGTTCATCAACTCCGGATCTCCGATGATCAACTCCTGCGATCTCCGATGCGATCTCCTGAAATACACGTCACCTGACTTCCAGAGCATGTGACATTTCCTTTTATGTACATTCTTGTTCTTTTTAGGTTACTCTAGTTACCTGTATTCCCGGTGCACAGCTCCGGCATCCATTCTCCCATTCCTCCATCTTTGTCATTCCCCGTTCTATCTTACTAATCCGTAGTAATTCCGGTGCATCTCCACACTATAAATATTCGTAGATAAACTCTGTTGTACTTTAGTCTGAATATCAACTAAGATACTCCAGTGTTCTACTTAACTCCTTACTCCGCTCCTCCGCTCCGCAAGGACCACTGAACCTACACAAGGACGCGACACATAAGTCCTGCATCAAGGTCCACCAACTCCGACAACTCCTGCCCCTTCGGACTTCCTCCGGAGCACCGGAGAACCGGTCTTAACAGGCAATTGCTGCCTCTATCTTAGATGAATATTAGTTGTGTATCTACTCTGGTAGCATAGTCTGAGTTGGGCAATTGCTGCCCCTATCTTAGATTCTGAAAACAATCTGTTAGTACCAAGTGGCATCTGACAGTCTCTGCGATGTACCTTGCCCCTTGTCGACCTCACCACTCTACTCGTTCCACTCACCTCTTCTGGCTCCAGTTCTGGATTTGCTTGCCTGTCATCTACATTCATTGTTCTGGATAGTCCTGCTTGTGCCACCTCAGACTCACATTGTTCCCTTTCCTTCCGGGTGTTGATCCACTTCTTGTGCAGCTCATTGCTGCTACATATCACTATGAGTATTCAGGGATTGATCTGACGCTCAAGTCCCCACTCACTGGCTACTTGGAGACATCAGCAAAGCTGTTCCTATATGCGAAGTTAGTAAACAATAGTCTGTGAAAACACACCACATACCAGTGCCAAGTCCCACCTTCTAATCCATATCTCTTGGTCCTCCTGCAGACCCTCTTTATTGTCTGGGATGTAATCCACAAGATCTTGGACAATGTTGCATGTGCCTTCCAGATTCACAGCTGCAATGGTGATGGGCAACAGATTGTTGACTGTCAACATGTACTGGATGAGTTCATTGTAGGCTGCTGAGTTGGTCGACATGAGAGGAGAAGTTGAGAATGCAGTGGTTGTGGAACAAAGACCACATCTTAAGTACCTGAGCAGGTCCATTTTTCACATTTGAAGGTCTGTACTCAACCAAGTCATGTGACTGACTGTGGACAGTCAGTATTCAAGTACCCTGCGGATGTAGGAGCCCAATGCTCTCTATGTTTGTAGAGGACGTTTTACAGGTATTCCAGGTATCGTCATTCATTGCTCAAGACTTTCCTTTGTGTCCCATGTCTATCCATGTCTATCTAGGTCAAGTCTGGTGCAGATTGTTGGTATCCAGATAGTCCACACAGTCCAAAGAAGTATCCAGATCGGACATTTTTATTCATCATTTGTGTCTCATTTTCTGATATTTTGTTGTTCTGTCATACTTATCTTCCCCTGTTTTGATTCAGTTTCGTTGTCTGGGTTATTGATGCTGCAGAAAGGTGTTCCTGTTTCATATCATTCTATTTTGACATACTTTGACAGTCCTGGGAAATACCCAGACTATAAAGCCTTGTTGTACCTTGTGATTGCAAAATATCTATCTATCTCTCAATCTCTCTCTAACTGGCAATTCTGTTTGAAAGTTCTGTCTTCTATCTTATTGTCATCATCTGTCTCTGTCTTTGTCTATCCAGTTTTGTTAGACAAGACTTGTCATCTCTACTCATTCTCAGTCCAGTTTTTACATTGGATTGTCATCTCTAGATGTTTGGTGTTGTCAAGCAACTCCTTCACATCACAGAACCTATCTATGAACCCCTTGGGACGAGTTTATCTCACACCCCACACTAAACATCTGCTTTACACCATGTATCCTCATAGTGTTTCCATTAATGACTTCATATGTTTTCTCCCCATTGCTAAGGGCGATAAAGTCTCTGAGGTAAGGTGTAAGATGATGGGTAGCACCACTATCCACCATCCACATATCTTGGGTGGTCTTTAGTTCTGAAGTATTCCAAGCCATTCCAATAAAATACAGGTCACAGAAATCATTTTGTTCATATGAGGTGTCCTTGTATTCAGAGGGTTCATTGTACATTCCTGGAGAAAAATCATAAAGGTCTCAGGTTCGATTCATGTTTCCATAGATCAGATTAAGTCCTCTAGTTATCTCCAAAATAAGTCTTGGAAGGAGTCTGCTTCTGCTCCTTCTGGTTCCCCCCTATCTCCTTATCCTTACGCTTCCTATTCCTCCTTCTCTGGTCTCTGGGTTTCTGAACTGTGTCTAAATTTTGTGATCTTTGTAGATCTGTAGGAGGATTTGAGGACTCAGCAGGATGCTGACCTCAGAGGAAGCTGGTAGGTTGGAAAGGGGTTAGTTGGAATGTCAAGAAAGGAGTGGTTATCAAACTGATCAGTGTCCTCAACCATATAGGAGTGATCCACTGTGTTCGATGGCATCCATCATTAGTGATGGTGGAATTGTCATCATCCCAGTGGTTGTAGATGATCTCTTCCATTTCTGGAAGTTGATCAATGGTGTCCATCAGAAAATCATCTATAAGGACTATAGAGATAAGATCAATCTTTTCTTCTATGAAGTGTGCAGCTGCCTTTCTCTTGCCTTTGCCTTTGTTCTGCTGCTCATATGCCTTCACTTTGGACAATTTGGCACCAGGTCTCTTCTTGCCAGATGGTTCTGTGGACTGCTTCAGCTTACCCCAACAGTTTTCTGTAGTGTGATTGTTATGACTACACTTGATGCATTTCTACATTGGAGCTGGCTTAATCACATTATTATGGTTAGCAGAGGGTATGTTGGATATGTGATTGGCAAGAGAGGAGTGAGTAGAGAAGGGTTAGCAAGTCTGAGTACACTTCCTGAGATTATATTCCCACAGGATACTTACAGAGATCTGATCAGGAACAAAGTTTGTGGGAGTAACCATGTGGACAAGTGTCAATACCATTCTGGAGTACTCAGAGAGCAGTGTATTGAGGATGATCATGGAGGAAATCATATCGGGAAGAGATAAGCTGGCTGTTTCAGCCCAGCAGAGAAGACCCTGAATCTCCATTAATTGGAATGACAGTTCCTTATCAGAGTGGAAGTAGAATTGGAGAATGTCTTGTAAGATGGCAATGTATCTAGAAATGCCTATAGGCTGATAAAGATCACGAATATGATTCCAGAGTTAGCTAGCAACAGATAGCATGATAATGGTAGCTGTGTTACCAATAGTGACAGTTTGGGGGTTATACACAAAGAGAATGACACTTTGAAGTACCACAAGGAGATAGACATTGATCAGGGCATATGCTTGCTGATCCATATTAATCCAGACTCTCTTTGCAGTGTCATCTGCAAGTTTATACCATTTGGAGGAGCCATCTATGATTGTCCATGCATTGCATAGGACTAAGACATTCCAGAGTTGAGAAGACCAGTCAGGATAGTTAGTCAGACTCTGAAGGATTTTGATCTGAGATGTGATTTCTGATCCGATTTGAAGGTAGCCATGGTGATTATCTACCAAGGAAAGAATGCAGCAAGAGGAACAGGGTTCTGTAACTGTAACTAAAAGTTAGTATGATCATATTGGGTTTGACTTGTGTCAATCTTGTTTAGTGCATCAAAGATCTGTGCTTTGGCCAGCCTGATAAGGAATCTCCATTCCTTTTTCTTATCTCTCCACTTTTATCTCCATTCAATCCAATTATCAGTGGGCTTTCTCCACTTCCGATTCTCTGTCCATAGATAGTTCTCATTTTGATCCAGAAAGAAGATATCCCATGTTTCCTCATATCTTGGCACTATTGTGATACCAGTTGGTTTTGTACAACCATGAGGAATACATTCAAATCATAGTCTTTGGGTAACCAATGATAGTTTGGGATCCTTTTTCCTTGATTGGATTCAAAATATTTGATGGTACAGGAATGAAACAGAGTAACCGGAATGTTCTGCGGAGCAACATATAAGTATAAAAAAGTCCCACTGAAATCAAAATTATCTAGATCATCCATAAGGTAGTCTCCTATGTAGTACTCTCTAGTAAGGACCTGTCGGTCCCTTCCGATTGGTTCTACATACTGAGCACTGTAGAACACCGGCAGCAGCCAGACTCTTGGCATCAGCACGAGAAATTCATCCACATTCCCTTCTACTGTGAGAAGGAGTTTGGGGTACTGGCATATGAATTCTCTATGTGGGATGTGGAGATTCACATCATCTGTGAGACTCTTGATGTACAACTCTAGGAGTGGTGTCATCATCTAAACGGAGATCCAGGATTTCGGAGTTGGTGTGGAATGGAGAAGAAAGTGAG
This sequence comes from Tubosaeta aff. heterosetosa, assembly GCA_038094375.1. NCBI lineage: Eukaryota > Fungi > Basidiomycota > Agaricomycetes > Boletales > Boletaceae > Tubosaeta > Tubosaeta aff. heterosetosa. The sequence goes on along the minus strand of JBBPUC010000270.1, from coordinate 24,696 downwards.
ATGAGGAGTGGGAGTGTGGACTGATGGTCAGAAAGGTCCAGCTTCTAGGATGGAACATTGTTGTTAGACTTGTTGTTCCAGCTGATGGATTTGATGCTGTAAAAGATCCATCCAGTCCTGTGTTTTGTACAGGTCCTGATGGATTTCAGAGAGAAGGAAGGTGGCCCAGTGGAGATTGCCTATGACATTTGAGAGGCGAAATCAGAGAGCATTCTTGATGTTTTGGTATTGACCAATTTGTTTGTCTTGTTCTTTGATCTGCACAGCTAATCTGTTGATACTATCCATATAATCATGGATCTGAGATGTGAATGCCTCAATGTCAAGTTGTGCATCTCTATGGTCATACTTGGCATAGTAGTAGACAGCTGTGACCATAGTCCAATAGGCGTTCTCTTTGTCCTCCTTGTACTTCCTTCAATGGTAGTTGTCCAAGAGTGAGTTCCATTCCCAGATAGTTATGATGTCTTGGAGGGAAGTCCACTTGTTCCATTGTGGAACATAGTCCAGGTTCTCAAATTGGTCGACCCAGGATTCACTATTCTCATTGAAGAATGGATTGTTGACCTATTCTTGGGTGTTGAGTTGGATAGGGAATGGTTTGATGATAGAACCAAGTGCAATATAGGGTTGGAGTAATCTCTGTTTGTCCAGGCTGAGTCCAACCATGTTGGAGATGGTAAACCACTTGATCTCTGGAAACTCCTCATCATCTAAAGAAAGAATTTCATACCCTTGATTATGAATATACATCACTAGATTGTCATGATATGATTCCACTGGTGGTGTCTAGCCAGCTCCTGTAAGAAAACTGAATAGTGTCTTATCCTGGTATACCATTCCACTGAGTCTTGTGGAGATCCAGTCTGGATCCTAGATCCCTAGCTCATTTACTTTGAACTTTCTATACATTCATGCCACATCCACTCCTAGGCATGAAAGGTCAAGTTCTAGGAGATAGGCATGTCAATCCATGTAGTTGAATGAGAAGAGGGTGTTGAGAATCTAATGAGCCAGCAGTGGAAGATGGTCTTGCACAATATACTGGGGGACTTCTATCAGGAGATGAGGTTCTTGGAGCATTCTATCTGGATATTCAACAAGATCGACGATATTCAGCAGCTCCTGCTAATGGTGATGAGGATGAGTTAGAGCTGGAATGAACAGAATGAGTTGGTTGAACATTTGGTCGTCTACCAGGATTGAGTTGCAAGGTACTGTATAGAGGAGTAAAAAGGTACCCCTTTGTGAATGTCCCCTTCAGCGATTGGTAGAGACCTCTGGATTCTAGTGTTAATCTAGGTGGAAATAAACAGTGGATTGGAGGCAAGTGCTAAGGCAACTCACTAGTGATAAGGTGGTTGAGGCCATTGGACTGGGTTTGGGTACAGGTCCTCTTGGAGGTCCTCTTGAATTTCTGGACTGTCTAAAATGTTATTCCGAGCTTTGGGATTGGCTTCCAGAGCTTCCAGTTCCAGAGCTTGTAGCACCTGGAGTACTTCCTGCACAGTGGATTCCACACCACTTACTTTGTCAAGAGGAACTTCTGGATACTAAAGTTCCAGCTCTGTGCTGGTCCCCTCATACATCTCCCACATTTTGTCCAGCATCTGGCAAGTTTGAGCCATCGCCAGGGATTACTGAAGAGTCGAGGATTGGAGATGGGAGTTTCAAAAGGTATTGGATTCTGTTCCAATGAGTAGACCGGAGGTGGTTCCTGTAGGCTAGGGAGAATGTTAATCTCCTCTTGGGTCTCAGTAGTAAACTGCTAGTTCTCACCTTGGTGCAAAGTGGATGTACTGGATATAGCACCAGAGGGTGAAAATAGACAGGGATTAACAGTGATAGAAGTGGGGAGACAGATACACACTGGTTCAGGAGGTGGAGTCTCTGAAGTAGTGTATACAAATGGATGAGCAGAGTTATATTGCTCTCCTAGATATAGGAGTGCTTGCTCTATTCTCCACACTTCCACCATAGGAATGTGAGGTGTTCCATTTCAGAATGTTCTATAATAGAAACAATGAATTCCAGGTATGGGATTATAGATCCAATACTCCAGATTTTCCCAAGATTGAGTTTGATCAGTGATGTCATCAGGCACAGATGATATAACAAGAGTAGGGGAGATAGGAGGATCTAGGTCACTTATGATGTTGGTTTCATGGATCTTGACAGGATAGTTAGCTCCTCTGTAGGATAGCTTGACTGTAAATAACTATTGGTTAGTGTCCTCAAGAATTACTTCATAGGAGAGTATGAGATTGGATACTATAGCATCAAGCATCATGACCAGCATGTTAGGAGTGTGTGCACCGATTTGCCAGCCTCAGGCATCCTCAGCATAGCCAGTGGTAAGAAGGGATGTATACTCCAAAAGGAGTCTAATAACATGCCTAACTCCTAACTCCTGAGCATAACATTTGGATAAAGCCTTGAGCTCTGCTCGTGCCTGAGATTGGGTAGACATTTTGAATATATCCAGAGACAGTAGTAGTAGCCTATTGATCTAGACAGGGCTCATAACCTAATGGGATAGGTTATGCTAATGGCTATGTCCTGCTGGGTGCACAGTGATAGTGAAGGGATTGTCAAGTGTGAGACTCACTTGATTTAAGAGAGTGAAGCTTGGTAAGGTATCGAACTATAGTCTGGAGTGTTCAGATTATAGTCCGGGTTGATGGAGTTGAACAATAAGGGCTAAGCTGTATAACCAAGAGCAGGAAAGGAGACTTGATTGATCTGGGATCTAATCAAGGTATAGGAGGATAATCTGTATATTATAATCTGCTATCAATAGCCCTATCTAATCGATCTATTTATATGTAAAGATAGTGGCTATGTCAGATAACTATAGATAGAGTGACATAGCAGTTAGGCAGTGTGCATAGCCCTTAAGGCAATGTATACCTGTGTATACCTGTGCTGTACCTGTGCTATACCTGTGTTACACACAGCTACTTGGCTATGTGTACAGCCCTGTGAGTCATACCTAGTCAGTATGAGTCAGTATGAGTTAAGTACAGTCACTATGACATCATAGATAAGATATGATGTCATCATCAGTCATGAGTCTAGATGAGTGTCTATGCAATGCTGTGTATGATCTAGACCTTGATCACATGTGTGATCAACTAATCAATCTAAGTGTTGACCAATTAGATAACTGATTAGCTAGTGTATTAGGATCTATGTCCTAATTACAGTATGCACTACCATTTCATCACAAAAGTGTCATATTTAACTGTCATCAGATCACTCATGTACCTTATACTAGGAACATGACTGGACTTAGCCTACTCCATTGGCACTCTTAGCCATTTCAGCTCCACTCCAAAGAAATGCCACTGGGAAGTGGCAAAACAAGTACTACACTATCTCTACACTACCATGGACATGGAACTCCACTTTGATGGAAATGTAGTATCTATGGACATGGACTTCCACAGATTTTCAGATGCAGGCTTGTTACAAGACCCAGACAATTCCAGATCCATCTCCAGTTTTGTTTTCTTTAGCAACAGAGGTGCCATCTCCTGGTCCAGCAAACTCCAAAGTATGGTTGCCCTATCTTCTATGGAGTTGGAGTACATTGGACTTAGCAATGCCAGACAGCACTTAGCCTGGCTATGGAATTTCTTCAAAGAGATCAGACATCCACAGATGAAGCCTACCCTTCTCTACTACAACAATCAAGCCACTATCATCCTATCCCACAATCTGCAATTCCATGCTCAGAAGAAACACATCCAATAGAAGTACCATTTCATATAAGACAACCTAGTCAGAAAGAGAAAAGCAGTAGTCCAGTATATCTGTACTGGAGACATGGTAGCTGACATCCTTACGAAACCACTTGCCCGTGAACAACACTAGAAGTTCATTCAGGCAATGGGACTATAACAGTGCTTGAGTGGAAGTGTCAGAAATGCAACTCCAGAACTCTGGAGTTCATAAGCATGAACTCTGAAGTGATCTCCTTTATCCTTTCATTTATCCTTTTCAGACTTACTATATCCTTTTGTGGTATAGTTGATTGTCATACAGATCCATCACCAAGGTCATCCCAGCCACTCTAACTTTATGGTGCTGCGCCTTTCATCCTTTTAATTCTAGTATACCTATTTTTGCCTATCCTACTCTATAGTGATCTAGAGTTATCTGGAGTTTAGCGAGCACATGTCTATAGGTATTTTATCTTCAAACTTTCTTCCTCTCACCTCAGTTGTATCTCTACTCTGGTAGCACAGTCTAAGGTGAGATCCTTATTTAGTTTGTAGTCACTGTACTCATGTTACCTTAGTTGGGTATTGCTGCCCCTATCTTAGGTGAATATAGTTGTGTCTCTACTCTGGTAGCACAGCCTGAGTTGGGCATTGCTGCCCCTATCTTAGATTCTAACACTAATCATGCACTACCATTTTGTCAAAAGAAGGGTGAAGGTTAAAAAGGTTAAGTTATGTGCTCACTTAACTCCAGATCACTCCGGACTAGAGTATACAAAAATAGATAGACCTATAAAGAGAAGCTATAAGGTAATGCAGTACAGAATCAGATCAATGAGGGATTCCATAATACTGCACACATGAAGCAGAACTATACTAAAAGAAGATGAATCAACTCTGGAGTAAAAGAGTTGAAAGGAACCTAAAAGGACTCCAGAGTTGGCCTCAGAGCAGTCTGGAGTTCTGGAGTTAGGTTTTGATACAAGAACAGATAGAGCACAATAGTGCACCACCACCATAGTGACAACAATGACAAGAGAGGGGATGTACAGCAGCATGCCCACCACTAGCCTCCACTATGTGATAATGAAGGCGATGGGACCTAATGGTGCACCACTGCACTGCTATCATAGCGATGGCATACCCATGATGATGGCTACAGTGAGATGCCCAGCAGCATACATGATCTAGATAGTGATGACAGCCAACAATAAGGGTGCAAAGAGGTGTATGCACCATGGCCACCACAGCAATGATGAGAGTGACAGGACACTTATAAACAAGGGCATATAATGGCACATCTACCACCACAACAAATGACAAGAATGACAATGTAGAAACGGTTGCCATCACTACTATCACTGTGATGGCAACAAGAGTACACAATGAAGCACCCATCACCACAACAATGGTAAGGACAAGGGTATATAATGACACATCCATCACCACAGTGCCAATAACAAGAGCAACAGTGTGAAATGGCACACCTGTACCACCACTACCATTACTACAACAACAAGGGCAAGTATGTAACAGCAGACCCACCACCACAGTGCTGATGATAAGGGCAATAGGGCAAAAGGCTGCACCCACTGTACCACTGCCATCACCACAAAGTTGTGTACATAACTCCACAGCACTGACAGCAAGGACAGTAGTGCAAAATGGTACACCTGCTCCCACCACTGCCATCACTACAACAACAGAGAGGGTAAGGGTATGACAGTACATGGATACGATGAGGGTATGGGTGTATTTGCAAGTTATCATATGCTGTTCATCAACTCTGGAACTCCAATGATCAACTCTTGCAATCTCTGATGCAATCTCCTCAAATATACATCACCTGACTTCTAGAGCATGTGACATTCTCTTATTTGTATATCCTTGTTCTTTTTAGATTACTGTACACCACTCCAGTTACCACTATTCCCAGTGCACAGCTCTGACACCTGTTCTCCTTGTCCTCCATCTTACTTATACCTTAGTCACCCCACATTCTGTATTATTAATCTGTAGTTAATTCCAGTGCATCTCTGTACTATATAAACTCATAGTTACACTCTGATGTACCTTAGTCAGAATATTGAACTAGTCCTCCTATGTTCCACAAAGTCCTTAACTCCTTAACTCCTGCTTCTAAACTCCTAAACTCCTAAATTCCTACTCTGAACTCCTAAGGGCTAGAACATGACACATAAGTCCTGTGCCAAGGCCCACCAACTCCAAACTCCTGCACTCCTCAGACTTCCTCTGAAGCACTAGAGAACTAGATTTAACACAAGTATGGGTATAGGCATGAGTGTTGCCACTTGAGGTACACCTGTGCATTTGTCTAGCTATAGCTACTACCTATCAATTATATAGCTTGCTCTGCTATGTTGGTGATGGTGCACTATATAGTTCACTGTAGCTGCTACCTGTCAATTATACAACTTACTACCATCTGCTATGATAGTCTGATGTTAAAATGGAGTAACTACTCAATACTATGTTGTACTATATAATGGGGAGAAGATTACAGCAACTACAAGTACTATAAGTACTATATAGTAGTCTGTAGTAATCTGTTTTTTCCAGATGTCATCCCAACCACTCTAACCTTGTGGTGCTGTGCCCTTTTACCCTTCTTATATGTATCTACTGTTCCTTGATTGTTTCTCACTTGTATTTCGCTCTCTACACAAGCAGAGCCCTCACTGTTTTCATTGTATTGTGGCTGTTGTGTTTACCATTATTTACTAGAAGAACACATAGAGCCTGAAGTCCACTCTAGTTTTCTCTTTGGTTACTCATTGTAGACTTTAGGTCTATAGTAACTTTTTAATCTGCATATATATTATTGATTACTCATTGTGGTCTTCAGTCCTTGCTCCCAGAGGCTTCCTGAGTCGACCCAGCAAGTGGCTAGTACTCTTAATCAACTCTTTGTCATCAGTAGCCTTTTGTTAGCATCTGTATATCCCTACCACCTCTGGCTATATCTTTACATGTTCATATTCTGGGCTTTTAACATGCTAGGTGCTTCAAGCCTCTCTGAGAGCACTTCATCACATTGCACACCCAGAGTCCTGCTTAGTGCCACATGAGAATTGCCAATAATGCCACCCTGTAGGCACTTGACAAAGGTTGCTTTTAACTACAAGAGGAGGAAGAGTCACAGTGGGTAAACCAACCCTTTCATCCCCATTGAAGGCCCTTTCACTGTTCAAGGAACTCATGCTCATAGAGGGGGATGCTAAAACAGCCAGGAATTGTGTCTGAACAGCTAGACATGGACCTGCTGGAAGAGAAGTTTCTGCAAGTCCCTCTTCCAAGATGCAGCTCTCCAGCTTTTAGGTCTCTGCTCTGCAAGCATCACTATTGCACTATTCTATCTCTTTAAATAAGCTAACAGATGAGTGGTTCATTAAGCTTTGGACTGTCATCTCACATCCTCCCAGAGACACCTATAGAAAGCATCAAGGTTTGGGACAAGACCATCATAACAATAGGAAACATTCCAAAGCATATACTTTTTCACCTATCCTCTTCAATTCTGCTCAACTCCGTGGCTGCCAAGCACTGCTCCACTACCTGGAATGAATCTCCAAAGTGAAGTTCCCATCAAGTCTCTGGAGATTGTGAAATCACACTTACTAGACTATTCATTATGGAGCATACATATCATCTCCACCTTTGGGTTAAATGACTTCTTTGTGTCTGCCATAGCTTTCAAAATGCTAGGAGAGGGGAGCTTGTTTAGGTTTTCTGCCAGGGAACCTGAAGCCATAGTGTCCAAGATGAGGATGCATTTCCATGTGTGGTTCTCCACCAATATCTTTTTTTTTGTTAGGAAGCAAATTAGAGTCAGATGATGAACTCCTACTGAAGGGCCCTTGGAAAGAGAACTTCATGTACCTTGGTCATGTGTCACCACACCAGAAGGGTACTGACGCCAGTTCAGATAGGCCGAACCTTAGAGGTTTGTCTACACCTCCAAGTTAATCTAGATTGAAGAGAAAGTAGTGGCCTATCCTCTGGTGTCTCTGCTTGTTGTCTTTGCTGTTTTACTTTTAGCTTACCCACATTGTAGCACACTTATGATGTCCTTATTCTTTTTTCCTAACAGGTGTTTTTTGTTTATTGTAATACAATGCATCTGGCATATGGTAGTACTGCTGCATATTGTCAGTCCACCCTATATGGCAATGGTGATGTACTTGAGGGACCACACACCCCTTAAACTGAGAAATGTATTATCTACCATAGCCTCTACTTTCTTCAGCAAGTTTTGCATTGTCATGCTTGCACTCTGACCTGAAGATTCACACCACAGTGCATATACATAAGTGTGGTAATGAAAGCATTTGATGGAGGAAACCCAGTCAACACCCATCATACAAGATCAAGGTATACAACATGAAATACATGTACAGTGTAGCTGTAAAAAAAAATGGAGAAAGCATAGAGAGACAAAGGGTAGAGGTATCTGTCAGTCGGATCTTGATCTAGTTTCACAGCTGGAAAACCAAATAGAAGCCTAAATGAAATGCACACTACAACTACAGCATCCTGTATGACCAAAAATGATGACCTGCCATGGACAATTGACTTTTCTGTGCCTCTGAACAAACCTGACATGCTCTTAATGAAGTGAGGAAGCTGTATTGCCACAGTGTATGCTACCATCATTTACTGTAACTGTGTAGTGTGGATGCTTCCAATAGGTCTCCATCCACACTGGTTCATTGATCTTTCATTAAGGTGACCAAAGATTAATGAAATAGAACAAAGAATAAAAAGACTTAATGAAAATGCATTTTCCAGGGTGGTATAATTCATCTGGCTTGATATAAATACTAAATACTAGTTCATCATCATGTTGGTTGAAGCCACTGGTGTTGTTAACTACAGTGTAGCTTTGAGCTTGACTACCACTTGCCAATACCCTTGGCTTTTTGTATACACTTGAATAAGGTTTGGGACTGTAGAGGTAAGGGAAAGTAGCCACTGGGCAGATCAGCAAGTAAGCTGGTATCAGGTATGATATAGCAATGTGAAGGGAGAAGCAATAGCATGTAAGGAAAAGGAACTAGTTGAAGGTGGTGAGGAAGGGCTAATACATATGATTTCAAGAGCCTATTTGAATGGGTGAGCACAAGCTGGACACATTAGTGTGTGTGAAAGCCTATCAGTACATTGATCATGCTCTACTTTTGTCTTTCCAATGACATGACCCTTTTTAGGAATAAAAAAGTGCCAGGAACCTACCAGAATAAAAGGAGCGGGGGTGCTTTTATGCTTGGAGCAAATGGACTCCTCATAGACAAAGGACCATTTGAGGGCTGAGTATCTTTTAAAGCAGGCTAATGAGACTGGGAGATAACGTCATCTTGGGCTAAAGGGCTAGGAGTGGATAGACAAAGCAACCTAGGGTATGAAACAGGCTCACCAGGTAGTAGCTATAGTTTCCCAAAGCATCCTGGCTAAGTGAGCCCTAGCAGGTAGGTGAAAACCCTAGTGTTCTCTTCAAATAGCATTGAGCAGGTAACAAAAGCACCTATATGTGCTTTTCTGATAGGGTAGAAGTAGATGAAAGGCACTCTCCATTATAGTATGATCTTAGTGTGTAAAGAGATAGGGGTATAGGGACTCACCAGGGGTAGCCAAAAGATATGGGCTTAGCATTGCAGGTGCCAGAAGCTACAGCTAGAGCTGTAAGCTTCCCTTGACTATTTCTATAGACATCCATAGCAAATTTGCAGAGCATGCAAAAACAAGAACAAAAGCAGCTGTCCATAGCTTGTTGATATGTCTTTTGACATCTAAAGGTAAGCCTAGAGTATATAAGGGGCACCTGTAGTATGTACCTGGGCCAACCCAGTAGTATGCTTTCTACTAGGCATACATCTTTAGAGGGGCTAGCCATTCACCTCTCAGTCTAGAGACACACAGTGGGCAAGGCTGGCTGGTGCTGGCAGTTCAAACAGGGTCATGAAGATATGCCATATGATAGCGAATATAAAGAGGGTACAGGGATGTAGAGACATGCTGTAGAACCAAGCTACCTGCAAGTGTAGGCAAGTATTGATGGTGCAAATAGGGTTGCAAATATATCTCATATAGTGGTGGTCAGAAGGAAGCTACAATTATTGGCAGCAAGTATTAGTAGTGTAAATAGGATTCAATGACAAGCTGTATAGTAGTGGGCAGGGAAGGTATGGGGTCATGGAGATGTGCTATAGAACTGAGCTGCCTGTAAGCATATGCAAGCAGTAGTAGAGTAAACAGAGACATGCTGTAGAGTAGCTACCCAAGCTCAATAGCTTCTAACTGTTTGAACCAGTTTAGTAAATTTCCAGTATATATGATAGCCATTCCATGCTAGCTGATGCTCCTCCCCTTTGTTTGTTTATAAATCTGGTTTTCTTTTAGAGTTGCATGATCTGCTGTTGATGATGACAAAGGGCTGAATAAGTAGACTAGCTACTTGGTGGGTCAACTTAGAAAGTCTCTGAGAGCAAGGACTGAAGTCCATAATGAGTAACCAAAGAGGAAACTAGAGTGGACTTCAGGCTCTATGTGCACTTCTGGTAAATCATAGTAAACACAACAGCCACAACACAATGAGAATGCAAATTGAGAGCTCTGCTTGTGCAGAGAGTGAAATACAAGTGAGAAACAATCAAGAAAAGATGGATATACCCATAGTGACCATGGAGAATCCAATGGTGGTATATAGTGAGTGAAATATAGAGAATTGAGTGAGATATGAACTGAAAGAGTGCAAAATCACCAAATATAACATGTTCTTCAGGTATTCTAGGTATTGTTCATCTGTCACTCAAGACTTCCCTTCATGTCCCAAGTCTATCTACAGTATATTAGTCCAGCTCAAGTCTGGTTGGTCTAAACAGTCTGTTTGATGAGTATCTGAGTTGGAACACTTTTATTTGTTATTGTTCCTTGTCTTCTTAGACCTTGTTTTCCTACTATACTTATCTTCTCCTGTTTTGATTCTGATGGGTTGCCTTGAGAATTGCGGCTGTAGAAAGGTATTCCTGTTTCAGATCTTCTTATCTTGACAGTCCTAGGAAATATCCAGATTATAAAGTCTTGTACTATGGGATTGCAAAAGATCCATCTCTCTCTAACTCTCAGTTTTGTCCAGAGTCTATTTTTCCTCACATTGTCATTCACACTCATTGTCTTTGACTATCTGATTTCTGTTAGACTGGACTTGTCTTTTCTACTCATTTCAATCTGGTTTTCACATCAGATTACCCTCTCTCTGTGCTAAGTGTCATCTAGCTACTATTCTCATCACTGCATCTACCTATAAATCTCTTGAGACAAGCCTAGCTTATACCTCCCTCATTTTCTATTGGTCCTCTCTACCTACAACAGGGCCTCTCTGAATATGATACTGGTACCCCCATAAGTATTTATCCACTTTACACTAGTGTCTCACAATATCCACAAATCTGAATCAAGACCCTTTTCCAGAACCACTAGAACTACATCACTGTTGCATTTCTTATGGGTCAATCCTCTATTGTTCTATAATAATTTACATATGACTGATTCCTGTTGCTCTAGATTCATCTATATGATATTGCAGAGCATTTGAGCATATAACTGGATTATTGTTCTCAAAACCACATGCAAGCAGCTTTGTCATAGATTCTTGATAGGCAGATCCACATTTGATATTTCCAAAGAAGATGTGCAGAGGCTTATGTATATCTGCTACCATGCTTAATCACATAGCTGTAACAGCTACCCAGTGTTATGGCTCTATTATTTTCACCATCACATTTCATTTCTCTATCTTATCTTTCTTTGTTATCTTATCTTATCAGGATCTTATCAAGGGTCACAGCCATGCTGGGCAGTAAGTGCTGACTTGATACGAGTTACAGCCAGGCTGTGCCATAAGTGCTGACTCGCTTCTGATCCAATCTCTAACTCATGTTGAGTCACATCCATTTTACATGAAACATGTTTCATCTCTTATTGTTTCATGTCTTATATATGACACGCCTTCTATCTGGGCTGTGTCTTATCTTTTATCTTTCTTATCTTCGACTCATTATGACTCACACTCTTATCTCGGCTGTACCACAGCCTTACATGTGTTTCACTCATGTTTCTCATTTCCGTGCTATACATGGCTATGCTTAGGGTTGAGGGTATTTCCATATTAGTGACTCATTGGTAGATTTGGTCACAACATGTACATACAGTAGAGGTAGTATATAAAGGCCAAGGACTTGCCTGGGTTCACCCTAGTCAAGTTCACTTGGAGTTTTCTACCTTCAACACTCCTTGTGATTGTTTCCATCTCTTTGAGGCCTTGCCAGGCCATCCTTCATTAGTCAAACCTTTGCTGGTTGAAGTTGTTTCACCCAGGTTGATCTAATCATTATACACAGCTTAGAAAGTGGTAAGTTCACTATGTTTACAATCTTCTACATATGCTGAAAAGTGATACATATTACTGTAGTTTATATAAAGCTAGTCATGTTAGATTTGGTGATTTTGCACTCATATTGTTCATTGATAGCTTACTGCTTCTCATTTTGGTTCCTAGTTATCACTATTCAATTCCCTATCATTATTATCCTTATATATGTATATCCAACTTTCTCCAGCTCATTCTAACTTGTTTATTGCTCTGTGCAGTTCCAGAGCTCATACCTTTCGCTTATTTGGCATTGTGACTTAGTTACTTACTGTGGACATCAGTTCTAGCTCCCACAAACCCCTTGAGTCGACCTGACAAGTGGCTAGTCTGCTTCCTCAATCCTCAACTCTCAACAGGTCAGCTAGGCCATTTTGACTTCTTAGACCATATGGAGAGGGGAATCTCAGATGCCACCCTTTACACAGAGGCTATTATAATATATATGGTTGGGTAAGAGTCTGCTTCTAATTGTGATATTGATCTGAGATTGATGTTCTACTCTTTTTACTCAAGCTCATTGCTAACCTTTAAAGCTTTCAGACAAACAAGGCTAATCTTTTGAATTATTGCCCTAGTATGAATCACTGAGACATTGAGAAAGTCATCAAACAGATCTATGATTTCTTTACAGAGGTAATGTTTGGGATTTGTGGTAAATCTATAGTTGATCAGATCATGTGGTGAGAACAACTTGTTCAGTTTCTGTTGTGACCTACATAGGTACATCTGACTACTATTACTTACAGTAATATAGGCTTATATAGTTATCATATCTATACAATACTCATGTATCATCTCAAGTCAGCTTTCTTTGGCTTCACCTCCTCCAACTACAATGAAGACCCATAACTGAAGGGTGAGAGTCAGCTAAACACAAAAACATCACTATGTCTCAACTATACAGCAAGCAACAAATATATACTGACTCACCTATGGCATTCATATCCTTGCTGAGCAATAGCTTGTGATATCTCATGGACTGCATCATCTAGGTCTTTGTTATGTCACCATCTATATGTTCTGTCTCAGACAGTAGCCCTCTTGTGAGGTTGTGTCACTCCTGGAAGAGGGCTGGAGCCTAGGATCAACAACATCAGCCATAAGGTTTCTTTAGAATAACAAAATGTGTACCCTATCTGTCTCAGATACTACAGTCACCACTGAGGTACTTGAGCTCTGTATTCTTCAATCAGCTACTGTGGAGGAAAATGAGTCAGTATTGCATGTGTCCAGAAGTAACAGCATGCATGTATTCATGAAACAGATCACAAGTGACTCTCTTATATGGTTGATGTCTCCAGAGAATGGGAGATTGTTCCCTAGCTCAGATCAACTATACCAACAGACTATGGACCCATCAGTAGCTGTCAATGACACCATCATGTCTATGTTAACAAATGACAGTATTATAGTGGTTGCCATCACTATTGTGTTGCTTGGATGTCATGGGTCCATCACAGCATCTGTTACAGTTTTCTCCCTTTTTCTTGTTTCCTCCTTGTTCCTCTGTTTCCTCTCCTCGTATATGTTCCGTTATTCTTTTGTTATGACTGGAGTCATATCCTGTTTCTCATCGGTCCGCGATCGTGTCAACTTATTTCCTTACTTTGATCCTTTTGTTCTTTGTTTATACGGACAGCCTTCTCCGCAGTTGTTTCTCTCACAACGGCTTAGTTTCCCCTTGTTCCATGATGTTCTATAGTGTTCCATCGGCCCGATTCCACACTATATATACCTGGCTGTCATGTACTCTAGTTCTTCACTCTTGTTCTTCTGTATTCTTCGCAATACACCTCGTTCTGCTTGAGTCGCTCCTCGCTTGAGACTTCGTCATCAAGCATCTCTTCGTCGTTGTCGAGCCTCCCCTCATCAACTCCTTGAACCTTCGCGTTGTTGTCAAGCAACCCTCGTCAACTCTCTGTGTTTGTCTTTGAGCTACTCCTCGTTGACCTCTTCATTACTCCGTGTACGTCTTCGAGTCTCTCCTCGTTGACCTCTTCATCCTCTAGTGTCATTTACAAGCTACTCCTCGTAAACTCCTCTGCACTCTAGTCACCTTCTTCGGGACGTTGTCATACCTCTTCGTGAGTGTCCTCCCCGATTTAGGTTCGTGTCGTCCGCTCCGCTCAAGTAGTACAACTTGCGTAACAGCATCATAGAAAGAGCTCTGAGTAGATCAGTAGTATAGAGAGAGGGAGGTCAGTTTGCAACCCAAAGCTGAATTTGACACTGTGATATGGTACAGTAGAATGAGTCCAAGGGTATATACTTATGCTTCTACATAAAAAATACATAAATAAATATATATATATTCTATGTGATATCAAGAAACTCTAGTTTTTCCACAATTCCTAAGCCATTGCACAGCCCTCACCCACGAGATTGTCACCATTGTGGGTGGTGGTGGTGGGCAAGTTGCTGTGCCACCTTGTCATCATTGTCATTGCATAGTGATGGTGTGTCGTTGCACAGCCCTCGTCCATATCATCGTTGCTATTGTGGGTTGTGATGGTAGTGGGCAAGTCACTGTGCTGCCTCATTGTCATCACATGGTGGTAGTGTGCTGTTGTGCAGTCTTTGCCCATGTTGTTGTTACCATCATGAGTGGTGGTGGGCAAATCACTATGCCACCTTGCAGTCATTGTTGTGTGGTGGTGGTGTGCCATCATTACACTACCATCGCCCACATCATTGTCATCATTGGTGGTGGTGGTGGGCAAGCTGTTGCATCATCTTGCTGTCATTGTCATGGTTTGGGGGTGGTGGACAAGCCATTAGGCTGCTTTGTTGTCACTAGTGTGCCTCTTTTGCGCATCCTGTCATTGTCTTGTGCCACTCTGCCATTGTTGTCATTGTGCAGTGGTGCATTGTTACACAACCTGTGGCAGGGTGGTTAGCAGCATCTAGCTCACTATGGGTGTCCTGTGGATCATGGGTTGCCTGTGGGTCTTGAAAAGGCAACCCACACCTACACCCACTGGCATTCTTACCCATAACCCACTACAGGTCAGCTGACCCCTACAGTTCACTAGTACTAACTAATAATCAGATCACTTATGATCTTACTTGACCCTGATTCACTTCCAAAAATCATCTTTACACTTTATGCATGGATACATATTACATGCAACAACCACACACACTGAGTATGAGATAGAAAAAAGTAGAAATGACAAGCCTAAGTCATACCATGTGTTACTGACTGGAAATAGGATAGAGAATAGTGGCATATTAGGCTATGATGTTTTGTGGACAAATGTCTAAGCTACTCACATTAGGTTTGCAGACACCTGCTTGGTATCTTTACAAACATCCAGTTAGTGTTAATTAAAAGATGCAACAGCAAGGAAAGAGTATCTTTATTCACATACTTTTATGAACAGATTGTTTTGTATATTTGGACTTGGGTTGGCATGCTGTGCACTATTGCCCTCTATATGTTGTCTTGATGGATAGTGGGGGCACTGTTACACTCTCCTACCTTCCTCATCATTCTATGGACAGTGGATATACTGTATGTGGTTGTGCCCCTCCTCATCATTGTGGTGGTGGTGGTGGTAAGGCTGTATACCATTGTGCCCTCACATGTCATCTTGGTTAGCAGTGGAGGCACCATTGCATTTCCCTTGCTCTACTCACTATCTTGTTGGTAGTGGGTGTGTCATGTACCATTGCCTCTTCCCCATCATCTTAGTGGGTAGTGGGTTTACAGTTGTGCTCTTGACCTTCCAGTGTACATAGTTGTGCTGTTTGTGCAGACTATGCAGTCAACCAACACCCACAGAACTGGGTCTACCCAATTGTACAAAAGTTCACAAAAACTAGCTTCAACTGATCATTGGCCAATCCACTGTACTTCTGGATGGGCCAGCTATATAAAAGTAGTACCAAAACCAAATGGAAACATACCTAAGTCAAGAAGCAGCCGATAAATTGTAGACCTATTGGGAGACTATGAAAAATGGTAAAGAAGACAGGTAGAAACATACCATGGAAGTAGAGCAGGCTGATGTAAGTGTAAACCTTAATTAATAAACTGAGAAAGAGAATGATGAAAGTAGTGCAGCCGATGATGGGAGGCAATGACAAGGGGTAACCCAAGTGATAGATAGCAAAAGAGTAAGAGCAAGATCCCTAAAAGTCATAGCTAAAAGTATAGCCAAAGCTATAGCCAACACCATAGACAAAACCATAGTTGAAGCCAGAGCCAGAAGTATAGCCAAGACTTAAATATATGGTGTTGGGAGTAAGAGACAAGATATCAGCTACAACCAGTCTGATGTTACATACTGCCACATTCAGCCAATTAATCATTGTGTGCATATTTGGCTGATTTTAATATCATGTATTGTGTTGTCAACACTAGCCAACTCTCCACATCATCAGGCATTGGCCAATGTCAATGTACTGAGACATATGAGTAGAGTCAGCCTATATCTCATTAACTTAGCCAACACTACACTTTTATTATATTGTGGCCAATGCTAACAAACTGATATGCGTTACCAGAGTCAACTGACTGTACACATGTATCATATGCTAGCCAATATCTATATACTTGTTGATGACAAAGGGCTAAATAAGCATACTAGCCACTTGGTAGGTCGACTCAGGAAGCCTCTGGGAGCAAGGACTAAAGTCCACAATGAGTAACCAAAGAGGAAACTAGAGTGGACTTCAGGCTCTATGTGTGCTTCTGGTAAATAATGGTAAACACAACAGCCACAACACAATGAGAATACAAAGTGAGGGCTCTGCTTGTGCAGAGAGCAAAATACAAGTGAGAAACAATGAGGGAAAGATGGATATACCCATAGTGACCATGGAGAATCCAATGGTGGTATCTAGTGAGTGAAATATAGAGAATTGTGCGAGATATGAACTGAAAGAGTGTGAAATCACCAAATATAACAATGCTGGCATTGCAATAGGTCAAGCTTTCTATGTAAGTAAGTGTTACTGGAATTGGCCTATATCTTACCAATATTGGCCAATGCTGCAGATCAATCATATGTCAGCCTACATATATCTCCCTGACATCAGCCAACAGCCCACATCTATCATGTGTTGACTGATACCAACATATTGGTGCATGTTATAGAGATCTACCTATATCTCACTGATGTTAGCTAACACCCCAGGTCTATCACATATTGACTGATACCTATGTACAGGTATGTATTACAGAAATCAGCCTATATCTCTCCAATATTGGCCAACATAGCACATTTATTGTGTATTGGGTAACATCAATGTACTGGCATGTATCAGCAAGATTAGCCTATATTATGTCAATAAAGTATTCAGGCACACAGTACATTTGTATTGCCAGCTATGTAAGCTTGTAGAGTAAGGTAAGTACGAACATTGCAAATCATAATTTTTATATTTGCTAACCATTCAAAGTCCACAGAAATCAGCTTATACCAATTTCCTGCATTGTGTTTTCAATCTCAGCCAATGTCAGAAACATGACATATTATGGCTGTAACTTATTTGTAGTATCATGTAATATATGTATATTGGCTGACACTGTTCAACTAAAATGGATCAGACAATGCTATTTACACCAAATGCATACATAGGATCAGCTGATACGTGTACAGTAAGTTAGCAAAGTGCAGGCATCACTCTATACATGTATATTTTGTACTTACATCGACAGCCTATCACTTATGGTATCATAATCTTGCCTTCCCAGATTCAACTCTCATACAGTTGTCCTGCCAGTATTTATTAAATGTCATGTTAATGATGTTAGTCAAAATCATTTTGGCATATTATATAACATGTTGGCTGCTACAGACACTTTCCTAACATCATTCAACCCTACATAATATTTGCTGATGTACTGAAAGACAAACATTTTAGTTATATACTATGTCTATTTGTTATTTCTTTTCTGGGAAATACCAGCCTTATACTTCACACACATAGTCACATGGCTATACTGTAACTGTACAACCTCAGTATACTGTCAGTTCTTATACAGTCTTGCTTTTCCCTCCGCCTCACATTCTCCCTACTTATTTCCTCACCCAATAAGGGCTTATGTAATTCCTAGATGTACTACTTGGCCCATATAGATGACATATTCTACAAATGAGATTATGACTGAGACTCTAAATCTATGACAAAGCAGCCAAGTTTTGTCACATGGTCAACCTGGTTAAGACCTTTCATTGATGACAAAGCAGCTGATGTTGATTATGTAATTTATAGTTATTGCTCGACAATTTGTTTTTAGTTATCTCCTTCTTTCCTCCACCAACATATGCTAACAGTTTTCCAGAATCTTCACATGATACAGTATCTACCTGTAGAATGGCAGCATCAGACCAGTCGATAATATGTACCATCTAAGATCATCAGTTGATATCTTATTTTCTGTATAAACAGCTGATCCCTATTTTATTTACATATAATCTGTCACCAACTTTGTATGAAACCGAGTTGGCTGAGTTTCTGATCTTGTAATATTTTTTAATGATGTAAGCTATATTGAAAATATGAATTCATGGTCTTATGACTGAGGAACAAATATTTTTGACTACTGTAGCTAGTACCTGTGATGATCTTTTGGAAGTGAAAATGATCTATATTATTCCTGCACCTCATACTTTCCATCTGTTGGTCTTCCTAAATTAATTTGTAAAAAATAGTTAACCACCTTATTCAAGAAAACAGTGGCCACTTGGCCAATGTAGATAGTGCTTGTCATACTCATATAACTGGCAATAGCTCCAACATGGCAGTATTCAGCCTCTATCAACTTCTTGTATGGCTGGTCTATGATGGCCAGCAGATCCACTTATTTCACTGCAAGGTATCTTCTAGACCATATACTAATCATTTGACAGAGGGTATTCAGTGTTGTTCCAGCACTCCCTACCATCACCCAAAAGCACTATGAAATGAAGCTAGCTTTCACTTACATCCTATTAACCCTTCAGGTATTTCCCAAACTCTTTCTCCACATGCTCTCTAAATTTTTCCCACAATATTTCTTGCTTGGCTGCATACGCCCTTTCATCAGCTTGGCTACTTTCTCCCTTTCTCTTGTTCCATACTTCCTCTTAGTTCTTGAACCATAAGGTTGTCTAGAGCATTTTGTTGGTTACTAATTCATGCTCTTCTGTCCATCTCTGCAATCTGGCCTTGGATTTCAACCAAATTACCCTACAAACTAGACATAGCATATGGTGATCAGTCCAATAGTTTCAGGGGTATAACTCACACTCATCATCACATATGGTAGCAGGACCAGTTAAGTTTGAATCTCTAATATGCCAGAACCAAGGTAATATATCTGAGCTTTGGCCAACTCTGTTTTCCTTCATGATATCCTTGTTTACCCCTAACTTCTGGGATGAAATAGATGGGTACTTCTCCAGGATATCAGCAGGGGCATTTAAGGAGATGAGAGTAGCTTGGGCATGATGATATCTCCTGACATCTATGTTGATCTTCCAGACTGCCCTTTGGATATCCTGCTTTGACCTTGTTATAGATTACACTGAAGCTACACTTCAAAAGTTGAGTCAATAAGACACCCTTTTGTCCTAGATGAGTTCTGAGGTCATCTAGACTTTCATTCACCTGTCCAATGCAATCTGCATTTCCTCCTGAACCAAGCTTTGTAGATTTGACTTTGAAATTTGAGCAAGATCTACATAAAAAAGATGGAAGAGGTATTTTAAAATGTCCTAGATTGTCCCAATCAATAAATCTTCATCCTCTAGATTCTTCTCTTTCTCTTTCTCATTTCCTATATCCTGTCAAAAGTAAGCCTGTTTTGTTTCTTCTGCTAGTTCACCATTCTCTCCTCTACAGAACTCAGGGTCATCTTTTATCATATCTCATCCTTTATCTCCCAGTACATTCATCCAAGAATTAGCTCTCTTTGTGAATGTAGTGATTCTGGACCAGAGTCTTCTTTGTTTATCTGCTATAGTAGTCTTTTGTACTGCAGATGGATCTGACAGAAGGCACTAAAGATCTGCTCTTAAAGTATCCCTAGAAGGCATAATAATATTTTCTGTAATGAATTTCCAAGTGGATCATCTACTGAGCATCTTCAATGCTAATTCCTTCCATTAGCCAGACCACAGAATTTTTCTCTTGCCATATATCTTCCTTAGAATTTCCCAGTTCTAACCTAATCTCTGTCAAAGTTGGTGTTAAGGATAATAATTAGTAAATGACCAGCTCAAAAAATTTAGTAGTGATTAAAAAACCTTTGTCTATTTTCACTGAGTAGATATTTAAGGCTGCTCCTCTCTCATCTACTACCCTTTTAGCCTCTTTTTCCCATTCAGCAACTTTAAGTGGATCTACATAATGCTGCTGACAGCTTAGTGAATAGTCAATACAATACACTCAGAAGCTTTTTTATGCTTTCTACAGAGTGGTTTGACTACAAGAATATGTTAGGCATGATCTTTAAGCCTAAGAAAAACCATTTCTAACCTAAGCCCACAAGCTTCTTCTGGCTTGAATCTTGCATATGGTCATCATATGTTTCTTGCCAATGAGCCAAACTTATGGATCTAGCACTTGGGGAGATTTTATTGAATAAAGATCAAAAGGTCTCCAAAATCTCTCCATCTGTATGTCCAGCTCTAGGAATGAACATCAGACTAAATCTTAGGAAGCAGCTAGATTTATGAGTACTTAAATGAAACTTCTCCACTGCAGGAATAATCTACAGATTAGCAGGGACTGATAGACCTTGAATTTCTTGTGCCATTGACATGCATCATCATAGATGGTGAGTGCTCTTTCTAGCCCTGCAGATCTATGGGATAGTCCTTGACAGATGAAGTAATCAATGTTCTTCTACCTAATATAGATCTAAATTATCAAACCAGAATCATCAAAATGTTAGCACTTACATACAGTACTGCTCCCCTTTTTGGAAGTCCACCACAGAGTGAGGAATGAAGCAGCCAAATAGATGTTGACTTGGACTACCCAGATATCAAGCTTAAACTTAATGCACATGGTTTTACAAATGAATGTGTAGTGATATTTCATTGTAAACAGCCCTAGTAGGTGGGTAACATTGGATCAAGATGAGTAGCATTACAGAAGACATTAGAAAAAAAGGCCTTGGACACTTAATGACGGAGGCTAGAAATATTACATCAACATGATAGATTGTGTGACGTTTTTGAAGACCTTCATAACAAGCCAAGTCAGATGATGTGAAGAGGAGAGGTAGAAGGAAGCAAGATGAACCAAAACAATGAATCAGGAATCCATATACATAGTTGGACACCTGGTATATCAGTGAAAGATAGTAAGTTTAATAATGAGGAATGGTAAAGAGAGAATACAATGAACTGAAGTGATGAGCCTACAATATTGAGATCTGTAGGTCAAGAAGGGTGTTATCAGCAATAAAGTAAATACAAGGGAGACAAGGGGACAAACCTAGTTGAGCTTGAAGAAGACCTTCCATTCGTCCTTGCTCCAAAACATCTCTTCAAGCTCTTTCTTGATGGCCTTATACATTAGATAGAACAACTCAAAGGCCTTTTTGATAATCTTCTTCTCCTTAGAGGACTTGTAGTAGATCTCACCCTCTTTGTTGTAGAGCTTGCCAAAGAGGAGCATGGCATCATCAAAGTCTTTGACAGTATTCTCAGTCCTGGATTTGAGATGATTGGAACTAGCAAGCAACTTTATGGTGATAGCTTCAGAGTCCATGGACAACAGCCCTATCTTGTTCTTGATGACCTCCTTGAGGGTCATGTCATGTCATATATAAAGTATCTACATAAGCAATTCTACAGAAAATGTATTACGAGCTAAGGAAGAGTAATGAAAATTTGTACTCATGACCATGTCATTGATGAGTCTGAGCTTTGGATGCAGGACTGATCCAAAAGGGAGACTGGTCTAAAGGACAGACTGGTAAGAAACTTAAGTGGTATAAATGGAGGTCTCAAACATAGTCATGGCCTCTTCATAGACTATCAGTCTGTTGCTCAGACTAGTCTAACACATTTGATTGGGTACAAAATGAAACAAGTTGCTTAGTAAGAAAGCACATAACTCTCAGCTGTGAACTATATTTGATGTGAGTAAGGTAGTAGTTCACCTATCTTACACCTTTATATTGAAATATATGACAACTATAGAGGGGTTTAGTACTGTTAAGTCCAGTGAAAACTCCACCATGAGTTCTAGTTCTTCTAGCACTAAATGACTCCTCTTTTCGGAGTCAAAGTTTCCTAGCACCAAAATGCAGAAAATTCTAAATGCAAGGTTTTGCTGTCCCAATGAATGTTGCAGATAGAAAGGAATCAACAAATAGTGGTATCAATGGCAGCATCTTCTTCTTTAATTTGTTCATTGTGTTTTGATAATAGATAAAGATTTCCAGAAAGTAAATCTGAAAGGTATCTTGATTTCTGGTTAGCTGACTGCCCAGATCATGTTTGCACTATCTATGTTGTTGAAAGCCAGCTAGTCTCAGTAGAGCTGGATTTTTCAACAACACCTGATGTTGAGGTCTACATTAGTTTCTATGACTGTATTTAACATAGGTATGCTTTACTGGTTACCAAGACTCACTTCAGTGCCCCCACTTTGCAAGAATCCTACATTGATGCTATGGAACCAACCTTAGTGATTTTCATTCTACTATAATAAGAGTACTTCACTCTCTTCCTTGATCACTTCTTACTCAAAGGATCCCTTGGGCCTGCCAGCTAAAATAGCCATAACATATTGTATTCTGACTTGTTCAGAATTGCATGAAGTGTTCTAAAGCTGTCAAATTTCATTTGTACATTCATAATGTGCCACTAACTTGACATCCCAAGGTATTAGCTTGAATTTTGAGATGTCCACTTTATTTCTATATTCAATTCATGTTCTTTTCTGAGAACCAAGCTAGCTGTCCTCTGCAGCTTTAAAATCCTTATGATACAAGGAACCTACATGACCATATAGCAAGTGTTATATAGCACAATTATCTTGAACTTTGTCATGCTCATGGACTTGACAATAATATAGACAATAATACTCATATATAGTTGCTACAATACATACAACTACAGTATATGAAATCTGTCATACATGAACCTGTCCTTAAGAAGACAACATGCTCTTAATATGACTCTAAGGAAACAGAAAGATAATATGAAACTTAGTACAGTGTATTGTAGTACATGTCATGTGAATTTGCAGAGTATAGTCTTGACATTTCATTATCACATTCAATTTCAAGCAATCAATCTAAAAACATCCTGTTGTTGAGCAATAAGGTCATGGCATTCAAGGCAGCATTAGATAGAACAGAAATATATAAAGAAGCTATGGGTGAGTGCAGAGTGGTCATAGTATTGCTAAAGAGAATAGGTGACTTGGCTTATAGCATATATAGCTTTTTGTCCTTCATTTGTGAGTACATTTCAAAAAATTTTGAATTGCTGAGGAATTCAAGGAAAAGCTTTGTACAGATGTTGGGATTAATAGAATCAAGGTAGGTATCATGATTGAGGTAGGCTATGACAGCCCTGTAATGCAATAAATCATCATGGCTAGCTGATATAGAGAAGATTGGAGATGGAGTGGAAGTGGAAGTGGCTGAGGTTGATGGTGGTAGAGCAAGAATATTCTGAAATTTGACCATACAGTACAGTCAGTGGCCCAGTTTAGTGCACTAGTCATGATTGTCATGGCAGTAGCATTTTCCATGAAATTGGAGGTCTTTGTATAGGAAGTGCTCTTTGGGACCTTTTCTACTATAGATATAGTGGTGTGTGAAGATAGAGGACATGGATTTAGCTGTGTAATCATCACCATAGCTCTCTGTGCTATAGCCATCCAGATCTAATGGTTAGGCAAGATAATGCTCCTACTAAGCTCAAAGAGTTGTAAGAGGTCTAGCTCATTACCTAACTCCAATGTATTTGCAAGGAGTTCATCATCCATTATCAAATCTTCATCAGTGTCATCATACATGCTAGAAGTTGATGTCTGTATCTCCATCTTGACACACATCCTGTTGTAGGTGGTGGCTTAAAAGCATACTGTGACTACACAGAAAGGAATACTTCAGACTCTATCATATTTGTTATATGACAGGTTCAAGCTCTCTATGAATAGTAATGATACTCTCAAGCCAGCAGAGTTTGATCTAGGTTTAGTCCCTAGCTCTAGCTGATACCTGCCAACCTATAGTTAAGATATACATAACCGACCTAATAGCTGACCTAACAGGTCTGTCAAACAAGCTCTTATATTCTTATCTAGTCAAAAGACAACCTTCTAACTCATCAAGTTGAGGGAATATAAAGTCTACTAATATATTTAGGTGTATATTTGGATATTGTATTTGTCTATTGTTGTGAATTAGAGGACAGATACTTAATTGCTAGTTGTTATTTGACCATAGGTTTCTATATATATCAACAAATCTATCTAACATGATATGAAAGTCTAATAAAGTATATTTCTAATACAACTATATGATTTAAAAACTAAACTACTATATATATTTGTCTAAAT
>JBBPUC010000269.1:0-29666 GCA_038094375.1 Tubosaeta aff. heterosetosa | reverse complement strand
TACCAGAAGCGCACATAGAGCCTGAAGTCCACTCTAGTTTCCTCTTTGGTTACTCATTGTGGACTTCAGGTCTGTAGTCACATTTCCTCTGCTTATATATCTTTGGTTACTCATTGTGGACTTCAGTTCTTGCTCCCAGAGGCTTCCTGAGTCGACTCACCAAGTGGCTAGTTCACTTATTCAGCCCTTTGTCATCAACAAATGTTCTACTTGCAAAACAAATTTAAATATAAACT
The DNA here is from genome assembly GCA_038094375.1 of Tubosaeta aff. heterosetosa. NCBI lineage: Eukaryota > Fungi > Basidiomycota > Agaricomycetes > Boletales > Boletaceae > Tubosaeta > Tubosaeta aff. heterosetosa. The sequence goes on along the minus strand of JBBPUC010000269.1, from coordinate 29,430 downwards.
CCAGGATCAGAAATGGAAAGGTTAGTTAGAAATGTGGATGTGGACTTAGGAGGACACCATGATGATGAAGAAGTAGATGTTCTTTCTGTCAACACCAGATGCAAAAGTGGATATACAGGCCATGACTTTGATGTTGCTACTATTTTATAAGGTAAGGTTGTATTTTTTTAAATGGCCAGTTGTAGGTAAACTTCAGTGAAATTCAGCACATTTGAACTGTTGAAAATTGCTGTTGCTTTCTTACAGGATGTAAAGAAAACCAAGATCCTATTATTCCCTCTAAGTTTAAACTTAAGTGAAGCAACTAAATTTCATAGGGCTTCATTGGCAAATAGTGAGTTCAAATGAACAGTATGCAGTCCTATCTCCTGTTGGTTTGTGGGGGAATGAATTGCTGCAGTAGCATTGTAGGTCATTCTATAAGAAATAATTAAGTATTCCTTGAAAGGTGGAAGTATAGTTGCAGACAGAAGTATTAATAGAATACTGATAGAGTAAGCCTACTCTATCAACATATTCTAGAGTGCCTTTCAGTTTGGAGGGCATTCTATTAGGTCATGAAATTTGTTGACAAAGATACATATATATGTGTAGATTTAGAGCATTGATTCACTGTTAACATCCTACAAAAAATGAGTTAAGATCAAGGAGAACTAGAGACAGAGTGCACATACTCTGTAAAAGCCTTGGATTTGATATGCTCTACTTGTACAAAAAGAAACTTTGTCTTTGGAGGCATGACCTTGTGCTTAGAATAATTGATAGTGTCTAGCTTAATATTCTGTGCAGTCCCACACTGCTCATCTAACAACACTGTGAAGGGACAGACAATGATGGCCTTGAATTTAGTATCTAACAAGGCAGGAATAAGCCAAAACATGCTTTATGCTTTCTAAGTCTATATGGCCTAAAAATGAAATATGGGTAAATATTACATTTTTATGGAGGGTTTATACCATTATGGCATTCCTAATAATGTGAAACCAATGGTTTCCATTGAAACCACTAAGAGTTAGAGCAAGTGGGGTGCTAGTAGGACAAGATGAGCATTAATTCTGGGATAGGGTTAGAGATTGTCCCAGGGAGATCAAATGAGATGACATTCTTGAGAATGCCATGTATGGTGAGGAGGTGGTGACAATAATATCATACCACTCCTTCTGCTTACTGGTTACAGTGATATTGAGATATTTGCAGTGCTTTTTGTTGGCAATGTGATGGTGGAGATATCTAGGTGGATATATTTGATGATATTTTTCATAGACAAAGCCATAGAGACTAAAATATATCCTGAGCTTTAGTAGAATAGTGTATTGTGAAGTAGGAATGGATAGACAGCCCTGGGATAGGTTGATGTGAGATAACTTGGCACAATATAGTATATACAGTGGCTCAAAAAAGTGTCTCAATGTTGGGCTATTTTGGACAAGTGTATAAATTGCCAGAGATTTAGACCAAATAAGACTAAATACTTGGTGAATGAAAGATGGTACTTGCTCTTGGTATTCTGACACCGCTTAGATCATGTGATTTGGTTGTTATGATACTAAGATATAGCCATATTAAAATGACATGTCATTAGGACACTTATTTAAGCATCAACTCAAATCTATACTTTTAGTATGTAGTGTGCCCTTTTTTGATTTTTATCACTGCCTCTATCCTTCTACCTATGCTTTTTATCAATATTTAACACTCTTCAACCTTAGTGTTACTCTACTCTGTCATAATCCTTTTAAAAATTCCTATATATACTTTGATGATCTTGGATAACTATATGGAAAATTTTAATGATTTTATAGGGATGCTTAATGGGTCTAAGGTCTGGGTACTTGGCTGGCTAATCCAGAAGCTTGATTCCATAATAGTCAAGCTAATCCAAAGTTCATTTGAAGAGTACTTGAGGTCTTTATTTTACTAAAAGATGATACTCTTCTTGAAAATCTCAGAATTCTTTATGCTAGAAAGTAGATTACTCCCCCAAATAAATCCATACGACTTAGCATTTATCTTACCCTTCATTCCTATCAGAATACACATGCCAATCTTACCTATACATCTCAAAATCATCAAGGAATCTCTACTACCCCTATAGCATATTGTTCTAGAAAGGCTTATCTGTCACTTCTCATATATGTATATCCCTCTATCTGACTCAATCTCATAGATCCTAGCCCTATATGACCTAATAATCCTAGTTCAATCTCTTGGAGTCCAATTTTGATAGTGGAGAGCAAAATATAGCCTCTGTTTTCTATACTTACAAACAAGAAAGGTCATTTCTTCTTAACTATACTGCTTAAGAAAGCAGATATGAGCACATTATGAACAGCTTGGGAAGAGAGAAGGAATAAGAGGGTGGGATTGATGAGATGAGTGGCTTGAACAGTATTTTCAGCTTTTCTAGTGAAAATACTATGAAAATTCTCCTTCTATTAATAGGGGAGAGTTTAGAAGAATAACCAACCTTGATATTTTCTATCTCAAAGGAAATTCCTTAATGACTCTAGCTATAGTAGACTTCACTAGAACAGTTTGGGAGGAAACCTGATAAAGAAATAGGCCTGATTTACTAAAAAAGAGAATATTAGCTTTTATAAGGGTTTTATGGTAATTATAGATTAGCTAAATAGGAGACATACTCTTTATATATCTTAGATTCATGCAATTTACATAAGTAACCAGGGCTAAGGCATAGCAACCATCAAAAGCTATGAAATCCTTATATTACTTACTAAATAATGAATAGCAACATGATGCTCAAATAAGTGTCCCAATGACATGTCATTTTAATATGGCTATATCTTAGTATCATAACAACCAAATCACATGATCTAAGTGGTGTTAGAATGCCAAGAGCAAGTACCATCTTTCATCCTGCAAGTGTTTGGTCTTATTTAGTCTAAGTCTCCAGTAATTTATACATTTGTCCAAAATGTCTCAATATTGGGACACTTTTTTAAGCCACTGTAGATAGCAGGGTCAATAATAGGAGGAGTGAGCACAGCCAGGTACCCCTTGCTTTGCCTGAGGGTGATCATACATATTTTTTTCTATGTTAGTACATAATGAGTTTCACATGAATTATAGGACCACTTACCTGGTAATAATTCTGATTGAACTATGGACTGCATGAAATCATCAGAGGACTTCAAGTCTCTCAGGTGGTCCAAATCCTAAAACTCACTCCTGTCTTCATCTGGCATACATTGTTCACCACTGGAGAGTGAGAGTTTGTGGTCTCTATTGTTGTCCTTAACTGAACCATTGGAGTCCTCTGAATCACTTGCATCTTGAAAGCTAGTGCTATCTTTAGAATCTATAAACACATCAATTCTGGAAGGGGGATAATTGCTACTGCTGATATCTTCCTTGCCATCTCCATTTACATTACAGAGAAATTGCTGATGATTGGAAGCCAGATCTAGAGTTGATTGCAGAGGATCCATGGCTTGTCAATACTTGCATTGCAAGAAGGGTACCCTAGGCTAAATGACAAGTGTGATGAGGGGAGAGTGGAGGCTGTGACCAAAGAGGAAATTGTCATCCCAGAGGTAGCAGAGAATTGTAAAGAGGGGTTAACATATTAGACAAACTTGAAGATGCTCACACATTAAGTTATGGGATCAAGATGTAGTCCATATTCACTCTAGAATATGAACATGAGACCATCTTCATTCAATCTAAAGACAGCTGATCTCAAGATAAATGTAGAAGAGTTGGAAACATCCAGTATACAATGGAGAGGTATAAATAGTTTTGTCATAGCACTGTCAGTAGTCTACTAGCTTCACAAGAGAGGACTTGCCTAATACTTAATGATGACGATGATGTGATACCAGCACTTGTTGATAATGATGACTGGTCCAACATTAAATAAACTCAATTTCAATATGAAAATGACAATCCATATGACTCCATAGACCTAGACTATCCTGATTTTGAAACAGGCCAGACTGACACATCTCTGCTATGCTTCATACAATGACACTAGTAACTAGCTACCAAGTAGACTTTGCAATTAAAGTACATCAAGTACTCACTTCATCATCCCACTTATAAAAGCTTTCCCACTTCTACTAGCAGTCTAGTATAGAGTTATAGACTCAATAAATGTAGACAGGGGAATGGATCATTTCCACTTATAGACTTCCTTAGGACTACACTCATGAGGTATATGGCAGGATTAACTAGTCTACATATGTATGTTGCCCAGAAAGGAGTAGTCATAAGTGTTAGTGTCTTGTCACTCTCAACACTTATTGAACAGTCCATCAAGGTTGATGCTTATAATAAGCATGACTTAAAATAGAGCTTTAAGGTCATGGTGCATTTTGTGACTCATACCCTGTTTCTCTTGGAGAAGGTCAACTTTAGTAAACAGAAATATGCTCTAAGAGATAGTTAGACTCAATGGGCACAATGTAATTGAATCACTCACCATCATCTACCATATTAATTGTTTTAAACCCCTTCAGAAGCTTTGTCCACTACATAACCCCAGTTGTTCAACACCCCAGCATGTTTGATGTATATAGGTATTAGGATTGTGGGTTTGAAGCCAATGTGTGGAGATGCACCAGAATTAACTATGGATTAATAATGTAGAATGTGGAATGACTAATGTACTAAGTAAGACAGAGGGAGAAGTAAACAAGTACCAGAGCTGTGTACTGGATATACAGATAGCTGGAGTGGTTTGCAGTTTTGTTACATAATCTAATCTGAACTAAATAAGGTTATGTCATGTGCTCTAAAAGTCAGATGATGCAAATTTAAGAAGATCACACTGGAGTTGGTCTGGAGTTGACTGGAGTTGACTAGAGATGGAACAGCATATGACATTAGTTCACATGTGATCAAGTTCTAGATGTTAAGTTTGGTGTGTCAAACATATGTTTGACTTATATTTGAGTTATGTTCAACATTCCAGTTAGCTCTGGTAACTCATTTAGAGCTCGTTCAACAGACCTGTTAGATTGGCTATTAAGTTGGTTATATCTCAACTGTAGGTTAGCAGATATCAGCTGGAGCTAGGGACCAAATCCAGGCTAAACTCTGATGGCTTAGGAGTATCATTACCATTTATAGAAAAAGCTTGGACCTGTCATATAATGAAAGTGGAGGAGTCTGAAGTATTCACTTGCTGTGTTGTTGCAGTATGCTTCTAGACCACCACCCACAATAGGATACTCAGACACTGTACAATTATATTCTCAGATTCTCCTGCTTTATTGTTCTATGTAGTATTAAGGCTCTTCAAATGATGTACCAGCAACATCCTAGATGAAGTTGACACTATCAAAGTCTAACTCCGGAACTCCAGAGTTCACAACACACCAACCCCAGTGCTATTTCTTTTGTCCACTCAATTATTCCTTTTAAACTTATCTTATCTCACTTTAGTATATTCTAGCATTATGCTTGCAGTATGGTGGTGTTTCTAACCTGCCCAAGCACTCCTTCTTGTATTTTCCTTCTTTGATACACCTATTTTTGCCTATCTCTGATCTAGAGTCTTCCAGAGTTAAGCACACACATAACTTCAACCTTTTTAAACCTTCGAACTTCACTCTCTCATCTGAGTTGTGTCTTGCTCTCTTGCAGCACATTCTGAGTTTGAACATTGCTACCCCTATTTAGATCTCGACAGACACAACTAGAGTGAGAAAGAAGTTCATTACATACTCAACTTGATGGTTGAGTATAAGGCAAAGATAGGGCAAGCATTTAGTTTGATGATGGCTACATTTAATCAAGTGACAAAGCAACTTGGTATGGACAGACCAAGTTCATCTGTTCAAAACAAGTTCAACCAAGTATGTCTGTTGGATCTCAGTAGTGAATATGTATGTATCTTACAAGTATTCATACAGCTCAAGCTGATCTACAGAGATATAGAATCTTGGAATAATGGCTCAGGATGTAGACAATAGAGTGATATAAAAGGTGTAAATATCAACAATGCATCATCTGATGAGGTGTTGAACTGGAAACAGTATATTGAAACACCAAATGTATGTATGTATGCTATTTCTGCTACATTTTTGTACTGATTTTGTTCTAGGGCAAGTTAATGACACAATTTACAAATGAAGGTTGGGTGTACTATAAGTGGATACAAAATGTCTACAATGGGGCTTCTATAGAATACTCAGTAGTCACTAAAGAAAAGTAACTAAAGAACTATGGTGTGATGTACCAAAGATTAGGTAAGCAAGATTAGAGGACATCTGGGAAATGGCCTTTCCGAACATTCAAGTGTCCGAGCTGTCCGAGTCACATCACCTGACCTCGGCACAGTTTGGGCAGAGACTGAACATCGACTTATCCAATCCCGCACTTGTATGGCAGTGTCGCGCCATGCCCCGCTGCAATGCCCTTTACCCCGACTCATCCACCGAGTCTGGTGGTGTGGTGGTGTAAAATACTCAGTAGTCACTAAATATATTAGCTATGGTACTATACCTGTAGAATACCCAGCAGTAACTAAAGAAAAGTAACTAAAGGAACTATGGTGTGATGTACTAAAGATTAGGTAATCAACATACTATATATGGACATAAATTCCAACACTCCCCCTCAAGCTGTAGCTGGGAGCTGAAATGCTTATCTCTATAAGATAGCAAATGAAAAAGGATAAATCAAATGAAATATATTATGAAAGGTTATGTATAAGTCGTCCGAGGTAGTCTGTATGCGTCTGTGTTGAGTCGCATTGCATTGCGCTCGTGTGACTGCCTAATCGGGTAAGTCGCGGCTCGGCTGGCACTTGCCTCAGTGTGCGCGCTTGGGTCGTAGCATCTATACACAGGTAAGTAACCTCGTTTGGAGCCTTCTACTGACTCTTTTAGATGATATATACGATGTTTGATGAGTCCGGGGTGGTTCGGCATGGCCGTTCGACTTGGTGAGTCCGTGCTCGCCTTACTAACACTTACAGATATATCTTGAGTCGTCCACATTGATGTGGTGGGTTCGGGTTGTGTGCAGGTCGTCGGAGGTGTTTATTAGGTGGTATGGGTGGCCCAGGTACGTGCCTCATTGGTCGTTGGTCGAGTCGGCGCTGACTCGTGTCGCCTTCAGCTAGCAACCTTGTTTTGACTTGTTTCAAGTTGTGGCGTGTGCCGCTCATTGCACCATTCATCTGGCCTCCATTCTCATTGCATTCGGCGCCATCTGCAGTGCTTCCGCTGTCTTGGTTGCCCTCTTCGCCTCTCTTCTCACATCACTTGCCCTTTTGCTCCCCTGGCCCTCTATCGACATTGCACCACCTTTCCGACTTCACGCGTATTTCGGCTGCTGTCAGGAGGTGATGGGATGCTATGGATGCTGTGGATATTGGCTGGTACATCCGTTTTACATTTCGGATCGCTTGGACTGACTTCCCACTCTAGGTAGCTTTCTGAGCTTGTACTGCGAGATTGCGTGATTGTTTCGCTGGTGCACGTGGTATTGGCGTGTCCAGCGTGTCCATAGCGTGTAGGTGAGTCGATTGGACCGTTGATTTTGTGGTCTGGGCTGCTTGTGTCATCTGGAGAATTTTCTGGTGAGTTCTCCCCATCTGCTCGCTCGACCACATTGCTGACTCGTTCTGGTGCTTCTCGCAGCTTCATCAGCATGTTCCCAGTGTCCTCGACACCTCTCAATGCTCTCAACACATCCACTTTGACTCCTGGCTCGATCAACTTCGCTGGGCCCTCTTCAGGTGAGTTCCCCTCCACCTGGTACTCCAGCTGTTGTCGCCAGTGTACTGACGTGTTCTTCGACTTCCTAGGTCGATTTCAATCGCCTCTATCGCCATCTGCTGCCGCCGTCTTGACTGCTTTGACTGCTTCGGCTTCAAGCTTGATGCTCGTGTCTGCCATATACTCCCCTTCGAGCTCAATGCTCTGGGGGCTTTCCCTTTGTGTCACGGGTGTATCAGGTGGTTCAGGAGATATGGTGGAGGTTGTAGGTGCGTCGTCGTCACCTCGTGAGGTGCGCTGACCATTTGGTTCAGTTGCCATGGTCGATTGTGCGTGCGTCATTGCACTCCATCTCTCCCCCCCGATTGAATCTGTTTGATGCATCCTCACATACTCCCCCTTAATCTGTACATTTAGGCGCACTCCCTCAACCTTTCCGTTGACCCCTGTGTCTGCCCTTCGATGTGCAATGCTTCCGCTGGTCTCGACTTGTATGGGTATAGCGAGTCTAGTATGTGCTTCCCGTGTGCATTCCTCTGTGCTATCATCCAGCTGGACTCCGTCGCACTCTGGCACACTCCACTGCACTCTGGCGCACTCTGCTGTCCAACCCCCCAAGGTGGCTCCTTTCACTACACCATCATTTGCCTACCACTATATCTGCTCCCCGTCCTCAAGAGTCCCTGGATACTAGTAAGTCATCCATTCTTTTCTCAGTAGTGATGGACTCTTTGCCCTCACCACCATCCTCATCACCTCCTTTGGAAAGAGGCATTTTCTCTGCGTGGTTTTACCAAGAAAAACCACACTTCATGCGTAGATGCGTGGGTTGCACTGAGGAACTCCTCTGGTGTTCCTGGTTGGCACAAGACGAGGACCTTGGATGGTGGTTCACACGGGTACATTCTATGATCACCATCGCCACTGGAAGAGTACTGACCCCACTGTACTGCAGCAATATATCGTGTGGCAAGTGCTGCCAGGTCCATCTTTTCGTTGGCACACAGACTTGGTAGAGGGCATGGGAAATGGGCAGGAGGCGGGAGCCACATTCGGCAGCCTCAGTGTAGTTAAATCTCCGCCCAAATGTTGTAGAGGTCAGGTGATGCAAATAACATGTGACTCGGACAGCTCAGACGCTCGAATGTTCAGAAAGGCCAATTCAACGACTTTGTGTAAGATTACTATATATATCTGAAATATCCAAACAGCTTCTGATGACACTGAAGGACTTAAAGTGTACATGATGTAACCCAGAAGCATGTGTCAAGATAGAGACACAGACATTAACCTCTATCATGTATGATGACACTGATTAAGAGTTGACAATGGACAATGAACTCCTTGCAATACATATATTGGAGTTAGGTAATAAGCTGGACCTCTTGTAACTTCTTGAGCTTTACAGGAGCATTACCTTACCTAACCCTCAGACCTAGGTGGCTGCAGCACAGAGAGCTGTGGTGATAATTGCATAACTAAATCATGTGACCTCTCCCACTCTCACATGTTTATCTGGTCTCTCCTCCTTATAAGTCCAAGGGGTAGTTTTGGAATTAGAGGCCTTTTTGGATTTGTTGAATGTAATATACTAACTGGAGATGATGGTCTAGCATTCCAGATCTAGGAGTTTGTATACCTGTTGTCTATATATATATATCCTAGCATTATGTATTTCTGACTGTGCAGTTGGAATTTCTGCTTTGTTGATCCTTTAGAATCAGTACATACTGTATGTAATACATCCAAAGGGTTGGAATAGTGTGGAGTCAACTCATCATTTGAATAATACATGGTATTGTGTGTTGTATCTCCATTCAGTACAGAGATCAGACTCTATACAGACAGCAGTTGACATGGTGTCAGTCTAGAGAGACTTTAGGAGTTTGGAATCTTCTAGTATGGAGTTTGCAAGGAGTGAGAAGGTTTGGTTCATTTGTTCTGCAAGTCTGTTTTGTTCCAGAGTGTAAGGAGTGGAGGTTTCTAAAGTGGTGCCATCACTTCTGTGTATGTCCCTGAACTCCTTATTAGTGTACTTACTTCCTCTGTTGCTCTGAACAAACTGGACATGCAGTTCTGAAAAGTATTCCAAGAGACTTTAGTGTGAAAAAGGCATTCAACATTGGACTTCCAGTATAGATAAGTGTTGCAGACATTGCTTTTCCAGTTGAGAAAGTAAATCCACAGGAATTGTGTGTATTCATCTATGATTAGAAGCTAATATTTGTGGCCTTTCTGAGACTATGGAGTTATCAGACTGCCAACGTCTGTGTAGGTCATTTACAGAGGGTATAAGGTACATATCTCTTCACACAATTTAAAGGGGATTTTCTTTATCTTTCCCAGGTACAAGATTTATAGAACTCTGGTATTCCACTGAGTCCGTCAATCCCTAGTTGACCTTTAGATACCATACTTTGGATCCAGGCAATGGAGATGTATCCTAGTTGTCAGTGTAGAACATTTACATCTATAGAGATGAGACTAGACTTTAGGATGCATACTAGTGTTGTTGTGACATGATAGAGTCTATGATTATGGTGTTTAACCATGATAGAGTTGCACTCCTTTCATATAAAATCGGATTTCAACTTTCTAGGGAAGATTGTGGAGAAGCCTAGGAAGGAAGGTTTCAGTATAGAGATCAAGGATAGTACAAACTCTGGGACGTGTAATGTATTGCTCAGTGTTATGCAAGTCGTACCACTTGAGACAAGTGGATGACACAAACCTTACTTAGGGAGGATACTCATGAAGAGGTACAACAATGTCCTGAAGAAGGTGACAAGAGTGACAAGGAGTTTATAAGGAGTAGCTTGTAAATAATGTGGAAGTATGTAAGAAGAGGTTGACAAGGGTAACTCAAAGACAACACAGAGAGTTAATGAGGGTTGCTTGACAACAACACAGAGATTTAAGAAGTTGAAGAGAGGGGACTCAATGGTAATGAAGAGATGCTTGACAGCAAAGTCTCAAGTGAGAGATGACTCAAGTGACACAAGAGGTATTGTGCAAAGAGTACAATATAGAACAAAAGTAAACAACTGAGAATTTGAACCTTTAAAACCCTCCTTTACCTCTCACTAGAGTGGTGTCTTGTGTCTCAGTGATACTGTATGGGTAGAAATAGACAGGGGGGTTGTTCTCAATGAGGTTGAGAGGGGACACTAAACATTTCAGGCCTGTGAGATCAATTGTATCAAGGGCAACAAATGCAAGTGTCATGAGTAACTTGCTACTTGCCTATGTGCACTGTTAAGTTTATGCAACAAGCATGCTGTGTGGTGGATGTTGGATTGAAGAAGGTGACTATTAAGTGAATCTGATCTTGGAGTGGAGATAGAAATCAGGCCAAAAAGTATACATCATGATCTATAGGCAATAATTTCCAGTTGGACATGAGACCAGTGGCAATCTTCTGAAATTTCCAGTTATGTATATTCTATAAGATCATCTTGATTGCATATTTGTTTCTTTTAGTAGTCCTCTACTAAATAGTAGATATTAGCATGACAATTCCAGTCTGTCTTTTTATATCCAGGATACAATTTCTTCATGACAATTTAGAAAGTGTTTCAATCTGGAGAAACATCATTGGACTCTGGAAGAGTTTTCCAAACCTTGACTTCTTCCAAATTGTATACCAGATTATGACTTTGATTTTGCTTATATCATCAAGATTGTTATGAGTGGCTAGGAGTTCAAAATCCCACTAGATAACAAGGGAGCTGAGACAGAGTCTTGTCATGAAGAGGTATAAAGAAGTGTTGGGTGGCCATTGGAATAGACAGATTCAATAGAGAATAGATAGATACTTAGTGAGGAAAATGATCAGATTAAACAGATAAGAAATCGAATTATAGCCTAGTAGTAAGAGTAGAGTGTATGAGGTAAGCCTAGTAGTGACTGGTGGAGTTTCTGCAGCAGGTTCTAGATACCTTGTTGGCTCAAACATGAAGGATAGAGAAGGTGATGATAAATAACTCACTTGTGTGTCACCCCTTATGTCACAAGTTAGTAATAAGACTGTTATGTCACATGTCATGCTAACTTGCCAACTCTAGTGCAAAGAAGCCACTGCAGCAATTAGCAGTCCTTAGAGAATGTATGGTAAGGGATTAGGAATTATTAGATAGTAGTGATAAGATACACTGATAGTGTTACATAACAATCAACAATTGTTATCTTGGCTATGCTGTCAGCCTTGTCCGAGCTGTCAAACATTACTTCCCATGTTGCAGATCACCTATTCTATGTTGGCACTGTTTCCCATGTCAAGCAAGATGTGTTTGTCATTATGCCCAATAACAACAACAACAATAGCTGCCTCACACACTCAATTATGGCTCTTTTTAGTGGGGTTTTTTTATGATGCTTATTAATACATTTCATACAATATACATCATTATAAGTGAGTATTATAGTCAAAATGGCACTATTCTGTACTAGTTGAACAATTGGCAGGCATCAGCAAATGACACTATGTGCGGGGTTTGATTTTCTAGCTGTAATACAGCAACTGCCGACAAAATAAAACTCCAACTGTTGATTATTAGAGTTCAAATGCTTCCCTATCTTTCCCTGTTGTCACTGAGGGTAATAGTGACAACAGGGAACTCAATGCCCTTGTTTCTGTCCTTCTCCTGTTATTGACAGTGACTGGACATGCTTCTGTTCACTCACTCCTTGTTTCCAGTACATTATGTTGTTTTTTCTCTCCTCACATTGTTCTGCTCAACATTGTTGCCTGTAGCCTTTATCTCCCTTGTTCCTGCCTGTCTCTCATTGTTGGTGGTGATTGGACTCATTGTTTGATGTTGCATGTGGCTTTTCCTTTTCTATCCCTGTGCTCAACATTTGCCAGCTATGAAGTGCTCCCACCTGAAGCTTTTGACTTTCCAGTGGGTCAGATCAACCACTTTTCATGATGGCCTTGCATCACAAACCTCCATCAAGATGCTGAATGACATTGGCAAGAAGCATACTGCAGGAGAGAGAGATTGTGTATGATGGGCATATGGTAAGTCATTTCTTTGCCTTTAGACTTCTAACCAACTAATGTTCATACAGAAAATTGTGAGATGCAAGAATGTTTATTGGAAGCAGCAATGGAACTTGGAAACTTTGAGGACAAGGTAGAGTAGAGTCATTCACCTTTGAACACAATCCCACCTTATCTGAGGAGGAAGACCTAGAGCTTTTAGCTGCTCCTCGTTGACTATGTTACACTTTACCACACTTGTTTTGTTTCATTTGACTGCATTGCATGTTATCCAGAGATGTTATGAAATACTCCATTCTAATCTACATATGTATATGATGTTGACAATCAGTTACTGTTGCTGTTGCTACTACTGTTCCCCTTGCTAGTTTCACTACTACTGTCAATCAAGTCACTATTAGTAGTCTGGTGTTTACATAGCCTGTACACTGTCTCGCCTTGTGCATACCTTGCCTAATTCTCTTTGATTCTGGCAGTGAGTGCATCTAGACTGAGGGTAACCCATTTGCACATCTTGGATCTAAGTGCATCAAGGAGTTTCTGAACCTGTACCCTGCCACCTAGCTTTGCTGGATTCTTGATGAGACTAGGGAAAGGCCAACCGGCGAGTGAGACTGAGTACTTCTCCACAATGTTGTGCTCATAATTAATATAGTTCATTGAAACTTTCGTGAGAATAAAGTCTGTATGCAAACTCAATCTACTGATTATGTAAAGAAAGACATCAATGGCTTACCTAACTCATCTTGGATAAGTGTGTGACACTCACTTATGAGTGCATTCAAGATACTTTGTACTCAGGATCCATTAGTGTCCAATGCTTCGTTATCCCATACATCTTCTTGAAATTCACTGTGACATTGGTGAGAAACTGGACCCAATGGATGGCAGCTGTGAAGTCCACATTGACAGTGTTTGAACATGCCCGCATGGTGACATTGAGCCCTGAGCCATAGTTAAAGTTATCCGGCATGTAGATAACAAATGGAACAGATGCTATGCTCGCATATGTCACCCTAAACATGTCAAAACCTATTAAGAAATATTAGAATGAAGAATGAAAAAAAAACATACTCAGCAAACTGAAGCTTTTGCAACAGGTCCACATACTCTACAGCAACAGTTGTTGCCTCTGGCTCATCAGCACATTCCACCAGATATTTTTTCTCCTCCTTGTACCATGTCTCAAAGTCCACACCACAGTATCCAGTCATGTTGGCAAACTTCTGCAGTTCTATAGAGTTTTGGGTAATAATGTACAGCACTTGCTTATAATTATTGTATAGAAAATTACCTGGTGGTGACACTTGTTAGAAATAGCACATAACAAGAGACAAAACTTACTCAATTTGATATACCTGTCTTGATCCCATTGGTCAAAATGTAGATCAAGATATTGCATCCAGTGGAAATAGGATGCATGTTTTATGAGTGCTGTCATGCTGTTGAAGCTAGCAAACACATTTTTACATGTTTCCAGGTCTTCATTATCTAAGCAGGGGCAGTAAAGAGGGTGGTTATCAAGTTGGCAGGCACAGTTGTATGCAAAACCATGGAATGCATTGATAACAATTTGTAGACCCAGGTCAGATGCCTTATTGCTGAGAGTGCTGGCAGCAACAGTGTGCTTCAATACACAACCGATGTCGTGGCCAATAGCTTGATCCTTCCTGCACATACACACATCAAGTAGTCGGCTGGTGACAGCAAGCATATATTTTGCCCTGACCAGAGTCAGCAACTCATTTATCCTGTAATATAATGGACTTACAGTTCTCCACTGCACTTCATCTCCACAATACACTCCACAAAGCCATAACAGCAAGCAAGTAGGAATATTCCTGTTTGCTCAAAGACTTGTATCTGCTCTTTGCTGCCCAGTTTTGCAGTGTTCCAGTTTTCCATACACACCTTCTGCCCATCAGCTTTATGGGTTGTACATTGGCAAACATCATCTTTAAACTGCTCAATTTCACAATAAAGGACAAAGTAGTGACTTTGAAACATTTGTTGGTCTGCATGACCAGAGCCATCAAGACACTTACATGAATGGTTGCCATCCATGCTGTATAGGTGAGCAGGAACCAACAGCAGTTCATTTGGTTGCTGACAAGTGTGAAAACTATGAAAAGAATAGATGGAGATGAAAGTCACCTTGAAGGTGTAGCACAGACAAGCTCCACACAATTTCCAGACAGAACCAACTTGGTTTAACATTTGATCCAATGAGAAATGAATGGAGTGCAGGATATTGAGGTAGATATCAAACATTGTTAACAGTTGAAGTCATAGTTGAGGGATATATGTCATCTGCTAATACATTAACCATAAAAACAGTAGCATAGGGAGAGCTCCTTGAACCTGAACCACTACTATGGCAGGAATTCCCACACTCAAAAAGCTGGCAAGGAGGACAACAATGGCCCACTATCCCATTTCCCCCCATAAATGCGACTAAAAAGTCTCCTTGAGCCCAAGAGCAGAACTTAAACATAGTAAACTAACAACATCAAATACCACATCAGACATTAATAACACTCTACTTAGAATAATAATATATGACCATGACTCTCGTAAGAGCACCCCTTACTTGGGCCCCATTAAAGCCCACAACCAGGACACTCAATAGTGAGAGACTCACAACCCCACCCTAATGACTGAATCCACCAGGAGACTGTATGAACTGAATACCCTGAAAAAACCATGCACTGATAATGACACCACCACAACCCCATCAACAAGGACACAATACACAAAAACCCAACCTTCTACCATAAACGGGCTCCTGAAACACCAATAACTCAAACAAACTACCAACTGCAGCAGCTAAGCCCAACACAGCCAACTCCAATACCTTACTCACAGACTGACCCACAAATAGGAGTGGCCAGACTGTACTACCCGAATAGAGCCCCCCCATGATCCATCTGAGAAATCAACATGTAACTCTACATTCCACTCCCCATCTAACAATCTAACCCTACTGCACAGACAATGCCCAATTAACACCAACCCCTCATAAAAACCTAACCTAGAACAACACCAGACCAACCCACATTCTCAATCCCTATCCCCCCCTTTCGCTCCCATGGCTAAAGATAAATCGTCAGCGAAAGCCACCTCCACTGCAGCCTGACACAACCGCATCACTTGTCCCAGTGACCCCCAATACTTCCTCAACACACTTGGCAAAGCTAACCTTGACGATAGCCTCCCCCCTACCCCACCCCCTCATCCCACCTTACTATAGATCTCCCTCCACTGACCACATGGTCCTTACCACCAACTATAGGAATGCCCCCCTGGTGAGACCACCCATACTCAAAACACACACCTAACACACAATGCTCCTACTGAGCTAATCACCACAATGAACAGGGAAACTGTATCCACTACCCCAGCCCAACCAGGACCTTGTGTTCCACACTCCCTCCCTACCCCAGTCTCCATACTTTCAGACAAAGAACTTCTAGAGTCGTATCTTGAAGTCAAAAACACCAACAGACAAATGGTCATTAATCTGGCCAACGTAGTGCAATCAAAACTAGTGAAGCACATCCCATCCTCTGAGAACAGCTTCCCAATCATCCACCTCACCTCCCCTAGCCAGCTGATCAAAGACCTAAACCCCAACTCACTAAGAGAATAGATAAACATCACTATTCCAAAACTTGTTGCACACGTTTTCAACTACGATGGTGGAGACCCAGTCTACATGAACTCCCTAATCACCATACAAATTAAATCTACAATCAATAATGTATCCACAGCATTTAACACCATAGATGCAGACTGTATTGTCTCCCCCCCAGCTCCAGCTGCAGGATACCCCATTGACTCATGCCCAAACACATTCCTTATTCACAACATCACAGAAGACATCTGTGAGATGGTAGTAGGACACCACATATGGTCCTCTACACACCTGACCTTTGAAGTTCGGCCTCTCATGGAGCACACCCTTCCGACCCTCCTCTTCAACCTCATTGGTTATACCACAGATAGAAACAACATTATCCAACAGATCATAAAAGACACCTGGAGCAAGGTGGAAATCAAGCACCAGATGGTGCACATCCTATGAGACCACAACCTGTTCTTCAAAGATGAGGAGAACCTCCCGTTTATTGGGCTATGGCTTGACACTTTCATTGAATCTGTTCGGGTGGAAACCCTCAATTATAAGGCAGTGGGTGGAATAGTTACTCCCCACTTCAATGTACTTGCTGATCCTCTGACAGTGAGTGCCTACACATGGACAACCATCCACAGCTTCACTATGTCCTTACCCTACCCATCCTCACTATATATGTAACATTGGATCAGCCTCGGACCTCTTCAGGTGCTCACTATGCTACTCTATTGTAGGAGCCTAAGGTTCTCTATGTTTGTAGGAGACATTTTACAGATATTCCAGGTATCGTCATCCGTCACTCAAGACTTTCCTTTGTGTACCGTGTCTATCCATGTTGATCCAGGTGGAATCCGGTTTGGATTTATAAAGCCTTGTACCTTGTGATTGCAAATCTATCTATCTCTCAATCTCTCTCTTACTCGAAAATTCATCCCATCTTCAATCTCATCTTCATCCTCACTGCTTGTCTTTGTCTATCCGGTTTTGTTAGACTGGATTTGTCATCTCTACTCATTTCAGTCCAGTTTTACATCAGATTGACCTCTCTTTGTGCTAAGTATTGTCAAGCTACCCCTTCACATTGCAGAACCCATCTATAAACCCCTTGAGATGAGTCTATCTCACACCCCACACACAATATCTACATTACACTGTATTGCATCCCTGCGGCCTATGTGAGTTCTCAAACACCCTCTACTGGAACAGCCTAGCAGCCGAGTTTAAACTCAACAAAGGCAAAGGCAGCATCTACCCAATCCAACCAAACCACTCTCCAGAGTGAAGGTCCATATTGCGACACTAAACATAAATGGATGCATGACTACCACCCAACCTAATCAAGACCCACTGTCCAAATGGACCAATGTACACTGCACCCTCTATGACATGAAACTCGACATCTTGTGTCTACAAGAAACACACCTAGAAAATGAACACATTGACCACATCAACACACTTTTCAGCTTACACATCCTACTTATCAACTCTGCATTGCAACAATACCCTGGAACTACCAATGGTGTAGCATTTGTACTGAACAAAGAACGATTTAGTTACATATCCACTGAGACTGAAACAACTTCAACCAGCAAAGGTTTGACTGCTGAAGGGTGGCCAATAGGTCTCAAAGAGATGGAACAATCATGAGGAGAGTTGAAGGAAAACTCCAAGTGAACATGACTGAGGCGAACCCAGGCAAGCCCTTGGCCTTTATATACTACCTCTACTGTATGTACATTTTGTGACCAAATCTACCAATGAGTCACTAATATAGTAATACCCTCTACCCTATAGATAAGAGGCACTGCCATGCACAGCACAGAAATGAAGTCCATGAGTGAAATGCATGTAAGGCTGTGATATAGCCCTGATAAGGGTGTGAGTTATAATGAGTCAAAGATAAGAAAGATAAGAGATAAGACACAGCTGAGATAGAAGGTGTGTCATAGATAAGACATGAAATGTGTTTCGTATAAAATAGAAGTGACTCAATATGAGTCAGAGATCAGATTGGAAGTGAGTCAGCACTTATGGCACAGCCTGGCTGTAACTCATATCAAGTCAGCACTTACTACCTAGCATGGCTGTGACCCTTGATAAGATCCTTGATAAGATAAGATGAAAGATAAGATAATAAAAAAAGATGAAAGTGAAGGTGAAAATAATAGAACCATAACAGAGACACATGAACTAACACCAGGGTGAGCCCTCCTCCTGACAATACATCACACAAACGACTGTAAAATCACAATACTAAATGTATATGCCCCAAATAACCCAACTGCACACCTACCTTCTGGGACACAATCCAGTAATAGCTCCCCTCAAATCACCAACCCAACCTAATACTAGGCAACTTTAACCTAGTTGAGGACCCAATCAATCGAGCACCTGTATACCTAGACCCTGAATTAGCAGTACAAGCACTTCAAATATTCCATGAATCTGTAAATGCACAAGACATGTAGTGACACAACTATCCTAACCAACGCACATTCACATTCTCAAGCAGCAACAGATCCCTGTCCAGACTAGACAGAATATACGCAAAATGACCACTAGCTAAATCTCTACATGACTGGACAATAACCCCATCCCCCATACCTATAGACCAGCAGATGGTGTTAATGAGACTAGTCCTACCCCAAACACCGTATGTCAGCCCTAGTTGGTGAATGTGGCCCCTCACACTGTTTGGGGACCACAAACTATTCAAGACCATTACGGAAGAAGGAATTACCTTACACACCTCACTCAACACTGCAGAAGATACTGTATACCCTATCATGTACAAGAATTATGGTATGACTTCAAAAAGCAGATCATAACCCTAGCATGGATGTCTAGCAGAACCCAAATTGCTAAGATGGAAAACAAACTGAAAGCCCTGAGAAAGGATCTAAATGAAGCATAACAAGTTCCAGTAGTAGACAACTTTGATGACACAGCACTAACAAACATAAGATTGTTGGAGTATGAAATAGAATACCTTGAAAAGAAAAGATACCAAACAGCATATAGCAAAGTGTAAGCACACTGGCATTACAAAGGTGAAAAAATCAACAAGTACTAGTGTGGCCTAAACAACTCTAAAAAACTGCATGATATAATATACGCTCTCATCAACCTCAACCTCTGGAAGAATAATGATATAGTCCAAGAACATGACCACAATTGCAAAAACATACTATGAAAACCTACAAACAATCAGCCTCCTCCCTCCCAATGACCCACAACGGTGTGACACTCAAGAAACAGTCCTGACAACAATACCACAATCACAAAAATTCTCTGACCCCGACTCCTCCCTCAGCCATCTACTCACTGCTGAACAAGTTGCAACTGCTCTAAAAGCATCCAACAATGGTACATCAACTGGCCTCAATGGCACCCCATACAAAGTATATAAAAAACTAACAGACCTCCAAAAAGTAAAAGCGACAGTGAACAAACTATACTTTGATATTACCATAGTCTTCACACTAGTATACAATGACATACAAACTAATGGAACACTGTCCATTAGTGGATTCTCAGAAGGATGGATGTGTCTCCTATACAAAAGAAAGAACATACGAAAATAGAAAATTACCAACCTATCACCCTACTAGTACAACACAGACTACAAAATCATGACTAAAGCCCTGGCCACCCAACTCGCCCAATACACAAACCACTTACTACACCCAGACCAATCTGGCTTTGTACCCAAATGATCAATCTTCGACCCTATCCAACTGGCCGACTCCATGTTTGCATACACAGACTGCATAGATGAAAACGGTGCCATTGTTGCCCTTGACCAAGAAAAGGCATATGATAAGATCAATCACTCCTACCTACTTGACACCCTGAAACCTTCCAGCTCTCAGAACTTTTCATCTGAATGGTTGTAACACTATACAACTATGCAACCACTGAAATCATCATCAATGGTGTACAAAGTGAAGCATACAAAGTCACTTGAGGAGTTTGACAAGGTGACCCACTATCCTCCCTAGACCTATCAGGCTTCCAAATCCCTGGAGCACAATCAAAAATAATAATAAACCTATATGCTGATGATACAACAGTGTACATGTTGAGTACCGATAGATACAATGACCTTAAGATAATCCTAACTAGATGGTGTACCACTTCAGGTGTAAAATTTAATCTGAACAAGATGGAAATCATTCTACTCGGGTCACCAGAACACCACAAATATGTGGTACAAACACGAAAAATCCACCCAGATGATGCACCTCTAGAGGAGAGCATATACATCACTGTGGATGGCCATGCTACCCAATGCCTAGGAGCATGGATAGGTAATAAGATTGAAGCAACACAACCCTGGTCGGCCATCATATATAAAATTAAATCCAGCCTTGACAGATAGAATCTCTCCCACCCTACACTAGATGCAAAATAACTAATAATACAACTGACCATCAGCGCAATGACACAATTCCTCACTAAAGCCCAGGGTATACCTCCAGCAATTGAAAATACACTAACACACCTTACAAAACAATTCCTTTAGAATAGCTCAAGAACCCCGCCAAACATGAGCAACAAATACCTCCATCAACCACAAAAAAAGGAGGAATTGACCTCATAGACATACCTGTATATAATGAAGGGATCAATATCGCATGGCTGAAAGAATACCTAGACCTCTCATCAACTCAACCATCATGGACATACATCATTGATGTGATCATCAATTTCATATAACAAAACGGGATCTGGAACCCAATAGACATCAACACCTTCCTAACCACCCTCCACCCTACTGGAACCTTTCAAACACACCACAAAAAAAACTGTATTTATAAGAACCCTCCTATGTATAGCAAAGAAATTCCACCTCACCTTCGCCCCACTAAAGCTATCCAAAGAGTTAAAGCTACAACTCCCCGCATGGTACCACATTGGCATACTACCCTGACTGTACCATAAACAAAAAACAGTATGCTTACAACAAATGCATAACACTGTGACGATATGAGACCTTAAAAGAATAGGTGAGCATGTAATGCAACACACCTCACTACACCAACTGAATCTAAACTGTAACTGCCCTGACTGTCAAGCAGACAGAGACTTAGGATATAGAAATCCACACAGAAGATGATGATGGGTCCCACATGACAACTATATCTGAGAGAGCCTTTTATGTAATAAGACTCATTGATGAATCCATGCTAGGTGTAGGGTAGACAATGGTGAGACCTCTCTTTTGGTGGCCTATTTTCCTAAAAAATTTGTCAATTGACTATCAATAGTTTAATTATTCATTTCAATAAGGCAAAGAAAAAAAACTATACCTATAGAAACCATTATATGGATCATCTTTATGAAACACTATATAGTAGACACTGTAGTCCTTTTCAATTTGACTTATTAAAAAGATGTTTATTGAGAATTGGATCTTTGAATATGTGAGTCAAAATCTTTGGTTGTCAGAATCCACCACCTGACTCTAGTGATCTTAGACAGGTATATGCATTGATAGGATCCAGGAATGATTTAGCAAAGAGACAATTGTGATTACTTGACATATAAAAGCTAGAGAGACATGCTATAATAGCCATATCAAGATTAGAAGCATTGGAATCCAAGTCATCAGCATTGTAAAGCAATTGCACTTGAAGAGCTTCAAAGCATCCAAGCTGTTAGGCATTCAAAGACAAATAAAACTTACCTCCATCCCATGATAATGAAGGAGATTGATGGAATTTTTTCTGTTCAATGTAATGAAGTATGAAGCAAAGAAAATGTATAGGAGTCAATGGTTTGACACTTACTTAGACAATTGAACTTGTCCACCAGGGGATGCTCATCATTAATGAAAGCTTTCAATTGATAATTGAACACAAATGGTGGCAACAAATACCTTTCTGAGTTCATGAACAAATATCAAACCAACAATGATACTTGCACAATAGAGCTACATTGTGAACAGAAATGCTGAGTAGCTGTAAGCTTCAATTCTCTTAGTTGTTCCTCTCCAGTTTTGGGAAGTAAGACCATTTAAAAGACAGAATGAGCCTTTATGCAATCTACAAATGCAATAGCACTACTTTCTCACAAGAACAGCAGAACTACACTTTGATCAAGTCTTTGTTGAGCTAAGGGTGATAGTAACAGTCCTGCCACAAGGATAGCACTGAAGCTTCTTCTGGATGCCTCAAGCATTGAGGAATGTAAATAATTTATGCCTAGTGGCACTACTAGCCATGTAGTCAATGTTTTCACAGTGTTGAAAGATTGTATTTGACAGTAGATGAAGTTGGCAGATGATGAGAAATTAGTGTCTTGTTCATGAGTTGTCCTTCTATGTTCAGCTGACAACTCAGGACTAATTCCTCTTGTAGAGATGGGGCATTTACTCTGACTTAGAGACTGGGTCCCACTTAATGGCATAAGCATCTCAAGCATCCAATACTTTTCAGCCAATACAATATTTAGAGACATTACCTATGATAAGTACATTAAATTGAGTATTTATTGCTGACTAGAATGAATTCTTGTAGGGACAGGGTGTTTAGTCTCATCATGTAGCTTAAGGATCTCATGAGTCTAACACTTTACAGATCTTACATTATTCAGAGGCTTTACCTTGTTAAATTTGGTGATTTCACACTCATATTGTTCATTGATGGCTTACTGCTTCTTATTTTGGTTTCTAGTTGTCACCATCTGATTCCCCATCTTTATTATCCCTATATCTAACTTTCCCTTGCTCATTCTGCTTTGTTCATTGCTCTGTGCAGTTCTAGAGCTCCTACTTTATGCTTATTTAGCATTGTGGCTGATCTGTTTATCAGTATTTACTTGAAGTACACATAGAGCCTGTTGTCCACTGTGATTCCCTCCTTGATTACTTACTGTGGACATCAGTCCTAGCTCCCAGAAGCCTCTTGAGTCGACCCAAAAAGTGACTAGTCTGCTTCCTCAATTTATTAAATTGAGTGTTCATTACTAACTCAGACCAACTATATATACCTTTGAAATACTTTATTCTATCATTTTATAGACAAAAAGGTGTCTGTAGCAAAGCAAAATGGCTTTTGTCTTATCAATCAAGGTATGTGAGTCAAAACTAATTATATGCTTGATGGTTAATATATACTCATGTTGATAGTCCTCTTAAAACATGACAGTATCAGGTAATTTACAAAAGGCTTAGACCACACCTGAACCTCCCTCCACTATTGTAGCAAATATACATAACCTTTAATGTAGAAACCCCCTGGAGCACCAGACCAACTCCATCAATAGTTGTCTTGTCTACACTGTCTAATGTTAATGAACTATCCTCTGGAGATATGCTATGGTCCTAACAGAAGGGACAGAGAGGGCTGTGAGAAAGAGAGTATGATCTTCCACTAAGATCTTCCTTGCTTTCATTTTATGTCATGATGATGTAGGCACAGAGCTGAACCCAGACCTCTTTCTCATCACACAACAGAAGGTGCAGTTGTCATTTTTATCCCCAATCTGTCAAAGGTAATCTTTTTCTAGCTGTTATTTCCATCACTGAGTCAAGCACACTAGGCATGGTTTTTTGCTAGAGTGGAAGAGATCAAATGACTTCAATGTGAGATCAGCATAGCTTGCAATGTTGCATTGAAGCTTTCAATGGAGGTGGAAAAAGCCTTGGAAAAGGCTTAGCTTTCAATAGCAGAATTTTGTTGTAGATGACTTATCATTGTTGCATAATGAAAATGAACCTGTTCTTCTCATATGTAGCTAATGGTTGTCTGACTCACCCAGACTCTCAATCTCTACCTGCTCACATCAATTCTTCTCCGTTGTCATGGGATACTCAGACTCAGAGTGCCAGAGTACATACATCACACTTCCTCCCTCACTATGTTTGGAGCTAATCCCATACAGCCCCGTCTCACCACTTATGAGCTTGTGTGTTGTGTTTTGACAGTCTTGAACTCCCACTAGCTTTCACAGTGATGATTGCTACCTTTTCTGATGGTCAACACCAAAACATCCATCTTAAGACATCCATTTTTCAGTTTATTGACATCTTCTATCCAGAATTTGCTCATATTGGATTTTCATTTTCTCACAATCCTAAAGTTTAACTGATTGAAGTATGGGATTGTATATTTCAGTCAAGTAGTTGGTGGAACAATCATGCCTGTGTCCTGATGTCATCCCAAGGGGGGACCATCATTACATCTCCTCAACATGCTTGAATACATCTGATACATAATCCACAGCACTGTGTCTATGACTAATGCACCAACAGCTAGAATGGACGAAGACAGATAAATCCATTTGAGACCAAGACAGCTAAACTGCAACAGTATATCAATGAATTATGAAAACTAAAGTTGTATGTATAATGATACTATGGCTCCAAGAGGGGAGAACATACTGCTCAAAGTGTAATTGCATCTTTAGAGTTACTAAGTAATACTCAATATATTATGGAAGATCCATCTTCACCATATGTATTGTCTCACTATCCATGATCTCCTTGATGTAAGTGTTCATCTTCTACCTGTCATCAATCTTGATGTTGATAAGTCTAAAGCTAGTGAACAATACAGCAAACAAACATGTACAAATTCTTGTCAGCTTGACACATACCCTTAAGTAACTTGGACTAGCTCCTGGCTCTCCATCAAACCCTGCTGTTCCCATCTCTTTACATATGCTTCACTGGAAGAACAACATGTCCTCCTAGGCTTCAAGAGGCTGCTCATAGATGCATGTCCCTATGCAATCTCTATTCTACACTGACCTCATGCTCAGTCACAGTGACATGTGTGCCCCACTCAACTAAAAGAGTTTCAGGATCATAGAAGATGTGACATTAAATGGGCTGTCATAGCGTGATCATCAAGTACACAGATGGCTGGAATATCATATAAGTATCTATCCAATCTGTGCATCCTCTAGTGCTCATCATGTACAAGTATTCTGGGGACACTATTCTCATACAGAGATTAGTGCAAGCTGGTAAAAATGTGTTACGCAAGTCGTACTACTCGAGCGGAGTGGACGACACGAACCTAAATCGGGGAGGACGCTCACGAAGAGGTATGACAACATCCCGAAGAAGGTGACTAGAGTGAAGAGGAGTTTACGAGGAGTAGCTCGTAAACGACACTAGAGGACGAAGAGGTCAACAAGGAGAGACTCAAAGACGTACATGGAGTGACGAAGAGGTCGACGAGGAGTAGCTCGAAGATGAACACAGAGAGTTGACAAGGGTTACTTGGCAACGACGCGAAGGTTCAAGGAGTCGACGAGGGGAGGCTCGACGACGATGAAGAGGTGCTTGACGACAAAGTCTCAAGTGAGGAGCGACTCAAGCAGAACGAGGTGTATTGCAAAGAATACAGAAGAACAAGAGTAAGGAACTAGAATACATGACAGCTAGGTATATATAGTGTGGAATCGGGTAGATGGAACACTATAGAATATCATGGAACGCGGAGAAACTAAGCCATTGTGAGAGAAACGACTGTGGAGAAGGCTGTCCATATGAAATAGAGAACGAGTCATAGAAAGAACAAGAGATTCCTTACAAGGAATCGAATGAGAGATAAAAGAGGATAGAACGTACTCAAAAGGGAATCTGAAGGAGAAGAGTACGGACCGATGAGGGTAAACGTTAGGCCGATGATGAGAAGAAGATGACTAGATGATACAAAGGAATCGGCCTAAAGATAAGATCAACATATTGCAAACAATAAGAGATAAAACGTGTCGTAGACATAATAGAGAGAACGAGGAAAGAAATTGTAACAAAATGCAACACTCTTTGTCTATGAGGCTATGATGGCAGATGACCAGGTAGAGATGGCTGCAGCCAGGATGCACAGTGCCATTGGTCAAACCATGAAAATCAGGAAAAGGTATGTGTTTCACATTACTAGGGTGACTTGGACTTGCTCTGGTGGAAAGAACAAAAGCCTACAATGTCTTTCTTACTCATTTTTTGGTGAGGTATCCAAATGTCTCTCTGTCTGCAGTGACAGAGCATAACCTAGTGACCCAGCTGTGACTCTGGTGTATGACCACACCAAGCTAAAGGAGTTTCTTCAAGTGTTTTGTGGGCCTTGTAGAAGAGGAAAACTTTTAATCCTTTTGTCTAGACTGTCTCAAAATGTCAAATTGCTTTGAGGCAATTGGATTACAATAATTGCTGGTTCAACCAAGTTGCACAAGAAAGCACAGATGCATTCAAACAAGCAGAAGAAGGAATGGAGGTTGAGAGTGGGTACAAGGATGTAATGAAGTTGACCTGTTTGGAGCAGGAAGGTGTGCCTGTCTAGGAGGCCATTGAAAAGAAGAAGAGACAAAAGTGAGAGGAAGAAATGGCAAAGATGGACCTGGAACAAGACACCCTCTACTACTAAGCTCAGAGACATCACTATGGACCTCTACTGGAGAACTTGCCATGGCCAGGGAACGAGACTGGGAGATAGCAGGCACAAAAGCAAAAGTACAGATAGGATACAACAGATCTCATGGACATGAATGTGGATCCCAGTAGCATCTAAGGAGAGGAAAGAGGCATCCACATCAAGGAATGACAGTCCTACTGAGATATGCCACCTATCAAGATACTGCTAAAACCCCAAAATACTCACACTGGGATCAAGTGGCTATTGTCTCTGATTTGCTCCATGACCCAGATTATTATGAATGTGCTGGATGTCATGTACAAAGACAAACATAATTGTTACCTTATAAATGAAGAACTGAACACTATCCTTCTGACGGCTGGGTATGCCATTGTTATTTCTCCCACAAGATATGTACTAATAGTAACCCTTTGCAAGCTGATGGTGATACTGATAACTGAAGTTAAGGGTTTTCATATTCAAGAGTCCTCTGACATCACCACATTTTGCTGCTGTAGCCAGTCTTATGCTGGAGTTGTCTATAGAGATCCCTAGAGTTGGAAACCTCTGTCTCATCCTTCTCTTTCAGAACCTTTGTAGCGTACTAAGCAATTTCCACCTTGAAAAATGCAAGGTTACTTCTAGTGGACGAAAGGAAGGAATGCAAGATCACATGGCTCCTGTTGAAGATCAAGAATGACACTCCTCCTGTCTAAAAACCCATCACTAGATTACAGACAAAGCTTGCAAGTTCAGTCCTGGTCCACTTTCTGACAAAATCCACCTGCTACTCATAGAGTATACACTAGAAGAGTAGGAATGTCATGTGTTGTTTAAGGTTATTGATTGTGCTCTGTATGAACTCAACAACCTTGTCCATCTATATGTTCATAAGATTCTTATTGTCACCAAGCCTCTCCTAGTCGATAAACATTGCTATGCTTGTGTCAAAGGATATGAAATCATTTTCAACCTCTCCAAAGCTGCTGGTCTCACCCACATGATCTCTATTATATGACCTAATATTGATTATGCTGATATGTCTACAATACAACTGCTTGTGCATTCTCCATTGTCAGTTATGACCTCAGTATCCCTTCACTCCTCCCATTCCTTGAGGCAGTTTGTCATAGCAAAAAGTCTTAGCAGGTTCATCACACTGGTATTCAAATTGTTCAACAGATCATACTCATAATGAGCTGTGCTGTGCTTCCACATTTATAGTGTCAAGTCTTTTGACAAGGTACTTAAGCCTCTGTAGCTTAGGATCTATCCACACCACAGCAAGGGTCTCACCGCCTTCCTGAAGGTGAAAGGCTTCATCATTCCTCTTGTGCACACTAAATATGTTATATTTGATGATATTGCACTCTTTCAGTTCATATCTCACTCAATTCTCTATATTTTGCTTGCTAGATATCACCATTGGATTCTCCATGGTCAATATGGGTATATCCATCTTTTCTTCATTGTCTCTTACTTGTATTTTTCTCTCTGCATAAGCAGAGCCCTCACTTTGCATTCTCATTGTGTTATGGCTGTTGCATTTATCATTATTTACTAGAAGCACACATAGAGCCTGAAGTCCATTCTAGTTTCCTCTTTGGTTACTCATTGTGGACTTCAGTCCTTGCTTCCAGAAGCTTCCTAAGTGGACCCACCAAGTGGCTAGTACACTTGGCCTAGGAGTTCAGGTTGTTAGAGCAAAAGATCCAAAGATATGTTTCAACCTCTTGATTGGTTCATTTAGTTTGACCATCTCAGATGATTGTGGGTGATATGCAGTGGATAGTTGAACATCATAGTACAAGAGACAAGTGAGTTTTTGAGAGAACACAGAGGTGAATTGAGGACCATGATCAGAGATGATAGAATCATGAAGTCTAAATCTTTTGAATATGTTTTCAAAGAAGAGTTTAGCAACTCTGGTGGCATCAATAGTTTTAGAACAAGGATAGAGAATTACCACATTTGTAAGCCTGTGATCAATTTAAACCATAAGAGAATCAAAGCTGGAAGAAAGCAGGAGATCAGTGATAAGGTTGACTGAGAGTTGTTTGAATGGGAGGTTAGATGAAGAGGCAATAGGAGTAGGAGGAGAGACAGTGGAGTATGTGTTCACTTTGGATTGTTGGCAAGTAGCACAACCAGAGACAAAGTTTTGAACAAAAGTGCCAAGTCCTGGCCACTAAAAGTCTTATTCCATGAGAGCTTTGGTGTGAAATTGTTCTACATGACCAGAGGACAGAGATGTGTGGATTCTGTGGAGCAAAGACAAACAAGAGGAAGGAGGAATATAGAGATGACCCTTGTAGAAAAGATGACCATTGTCAAAATTCCAATCTTATGTAGCAGAACAAGGGAACAAAGAAGATCCATTATGAATGGCTTCAAAAGCTTTAAGTACAAGAGGATCAAAGGAAGATGAAAAATGAATATAGTTCATAAGTGAGGTGTCAAGGGTGTTGATTATGGCAGGGTCAGGAAGGATGGCTGTGTTGGCATTGTCAGAAGTAGTATCGACAAGGTCTTTTCAAGATGGAGCATCAGCAGGACTCATCTAGATACTGGTGGTAACCTTTCAGAGGATGTTGTAGTCAAGAAGAGTTAGTGACTAACAAGCTTGACGGTAAGAGAGCTTTCGAGGATCCTTGAGGTATGAGAGATTCTTGTGGTCAGTGATGATGGATATCAAGTGTGAAATTCCATGTAGGTAGTGTCACCATTCCTGTAGAGCAA
>JBBPUC010000268.1:0-29736 GCA_038094375.1 Tubosaeta aff. heterosetosa | reverse complement strand
TGGTTGAATGAATTGATGCCTGGGCGGCATAACTCAAAAAAACCGAGATTTGGGTAGATTTCAGGTTCAAATGCCGGCTAACGTACGGCACCCATCGCGCTCTGCAAGTTCCCGACAATAAAAACCGAGGGGGGTTGTACGTAGCGAACCCCCACGGCTCGCTTCGTTAAAGGCGTAAAATTATCGCTGATACGAGTCTGAGCGAGTGAGTGAACTAGTTAGGTTTCTTCCGAACCTTCGAGGTTCAATATCAATACCGTACCTTGACCTCTACTGCAATCATCGTGGTTTTAGTTTGCGCAATTCATGGAATCTGTTTCGTTGGTTGGCAGCGGGAAAGTCGCTTTCAATTCAATCCCGCGAACGGGTAAAGTGCTGGGAGTGGTAGCGAGATCAGACTGATCTCCGACTGTAAGGTTTGCCCAGGCGTCTTGCGGAGCCATCGGGGACAACCACTGCTCATCTGTAAAGCTGCGAAATCACGTCACTCTTACGCTGTCGATTGGGTGAGATTCTGGTGTTCTCATTGGTTGAAACGCGTTGAAGCGAGATGATTGTACCTAAATGGAGACACCTTCCAAAAAGAAACACATTTTCAAGCCTCGCCAGTTTTGTTGATGCTGCATTGTGGACAAGCTCAGTGTAAACTACTTCGATTGCTTGTATTTGATAGCTTCAATAGGCCCATCGATGTACCAGTGACCCTACCAGTAGCGTCCTCGCTGATCGAGTACGTAGCGAGGCATCGAAGAGGAGCCTGGTCCTCAAACTTGCGTTCTGATTACAGGTAGTCTTACTGAGCCTTTCGAACGTGACGTAGTCCTGTAGCACGAAAATTGCAAGTCTACTACAAGAAAGCGATCTAACCAACTCCAGATCTAGTGCCATCGCCTCCGCGCACAGGATCTATGTACGTGCTAACGTCAGGGTCAAACAACTATTGACCCGCCGCATCTTCCAGGAGAAACGCCGTCTTCAAGACAAACGGAGCTTGGATTAGGGCCAACCAAGTTGGAACAACACACATCGGTAGTCGAGAATGTAATAATTCATGGGAAGGAAGGAATCTGCCCAGTCGAGGGATTGTCCTGGAACGAATTTTGAGGGCCACTGAAATATAAGTAAGGGTTGAATCACTTCACCGCTTGGCACGCACTGGCCAACAAAAAAAACCCACACACACTCACGATGTCAAACTCACGTCTACCACGATCGCACCCTTGCGCTTGCCGTCTGGCTCCGGCCCCTCCCCCACACTCGCCGCATTCACCACCACCGTCTCGCGTCCCCACATACGCCTCGCTCGTCTTCTCCACCACCACACCGACAGCTTGGTCACAGCCGCGTGCCACACCAGCCGCACAAATGCGACCCACCCCCCAGTCCGTCCCCCGCATCCTCGCAGACACACACCACCTCGAAGGCAGGCTGCACGTCGTCCCATGTCGCCCGCACGGTGCCCCTCCCCTCATGGATGTGCCTAAACACGTGCACCCGCGGGCGCACGCGCCATAGCGCCGATAGGAGCGCAGCACACCCCGACCCGCGATCCAGATGCCCCAGTGGCGGGCCGTAGTACGTCGGTACAGGGCGGTACACCAGCCTAGAGCGCGACTGCCGGCTGGTTAGCATCCACGAGTACGGGGAGCCCCCCGTAAAAGCGGTGGGGGTCGGACGGGCGGAAGCGTGGGTACTGAAAGGCCCACGCCCCGCACTGGGGAGTATACGGGCTGCCGTAGATGCGGAGGGTGTGGCTACGCACGGTCACTTGCGCGACATCGTTGTCGAGATAGGTCAGCGTGGGGTACGCCGTGTGAATATATGCGCATGTTTTGGGATCTGTGAGTGCAGCGTCATGGTTCCCGGCGATGAACACCTTGACGGGGTGAGGTTGGGCACTTAGCCATGCGAGGGCTTCACAGAGCTCTGGGAGTGTGCCAGATCGCCCGTGTGGAGGAGAATGTCGCCAGGAGGAAGAGGGGGTTAAGTGCTGTGTTTGTTGTGAGTGTCGGAAATGCAGACGATGCGGATGTCGGTCGGTGACTGCAAAGTGGGTGGGACTAGAAGGGGCAACTGCGTCCATGCATACACGCGACGCGCGAGGAAGAGGAGCGGAGACGTCTTCAAGCCGTCCATCATAGATTACTCCTGAGTCATGCGTATATACCCTAAGTTATCAAACCTCCACTCCACCTTGATCGATAGTCTGGTCACCAGACTACTTGATCGATGAGCTACGGACATGCACGCACAGACACAGCGGGTCTCAGCTCGCCTTTTTGCGAACGACCTAACAGACTGGGCATCATAACCTGCAAACTGGCACGACATACCTCGTACATACCTAAGTGAGTCAGACGCTAGACCGAACGATGCACTCTCGGGCGCTGTACACTTCGATCAACGAGCGCTCTGAAATGCTTGCCACTCTTAAACCGGCCGGGTGGTGCTCTGTAAGCCCTGCGGCACTACATACAGTACTACCTAGTCACGTGTCCTAGATCCCTTGTACCCGTACGACGTAGTCACCCCAACAGAGCGTGGTCCAGTTCGCTGTCCGCCCGTCTCTCAGTGTTTCCCGCCGTTGGCTACGGCAGGTTTCCATGCTCGTTTGCAGCACCTCGTACCACCCGCGGACTTGTGCGGTTGGTATGAGCACCTTTGTGATGGGTCGCGTTGGCGCGCAGTTGGTCTGTGTGAGCATTGGCTCATGCTTCTCTGTCTCCGGCGCAATGCCTCTACAATTAGCGTGTGGAAACCCATTGCAGAAAATCTTCGACCACATCCTCGCTTACATAACTGCAACCCCTTCACGAATGCAGAAGGTTTGTCACATGGCCGATTCAGACAGGCTCTTAGTAAGGCTACTAACACATGTAGTCGAAGACAAGCATTTGGAGAGCAGTGCTAAAATATGACAAAAAGAAATTTAGGGAGCAACCCTCCAGTTGTTTGGATTCAACACTTCAGCAGAGTCATGTGTAAACCTAGGGAGCTCAGGAAGGTCTACAGGGGGAACTGAATTAACAAATTGTGGCACAAGGTCAGCTGGTGTAGGCCCACACAAGAAGGGGGAATATTGTCCTCCTAAGCGAAAATCTTGAGTAATATCGAAAACCCAGTCTGGGATGTGATGAGCCTTGAGCCCTTTCAGTGTGCTCTCGAGCTTGCCAGGTGGCCGGACTCGCATCAGACTCAACACGGTCCAGTATGTCTCAGTAGCATCAGCGATCCAGTTGGACCCTTGCAATCGCCGAAAGCTAGCTACTGTCAAGATCCTATCCAGCTCACGATATGTGGCAGCTGAAACGTTGCCAGGTTAAGTATGATTCAATTGCATGGAAAGGCAAGTTGGAGTACACACAACGAGGTGCATCCCATCCCTCCGGTGGTTTGTCTTCTGTTGCATGGGTGTACATGCTGTAGGAAATACCATAGGACCCATTTGGATCCATGAGGATGAGATGCTGAAGCACAGGGGGTGGGATCACAGGTATAGCATTTGGATCCATGGGGCGTGAATGGTGCACTCACTGCCAATCAATTCATTTACATCAGCAAATCCCTTAGTTCTGTACAGAACTGTGCAGAGCTGTACAGACTTCCAGACCCCCAGACAGGCCCTATGTCAACAGCTCTGTCTAGTCGCTGGGCGGTTTGAAGGTCGCGTTCCGTTCCAGGCGGGAGAGTAGACCCTGTTGAACGAAAGCCAAACCTGTCGTCTGTACCCTCCACAAAACGAGGTAATGGAGCTGTACCCTATCGGATGATATGGCAGGTTGTCAATGCAAAGGGGTTCGGATGCTCACCAGCGGGTGTGTCGTTTTCGTTCCATGGTTCCTCGGTGCCGTCTGGCTACTAGATGGTACAAGTCGAGACTGTCTCTCACAATGATCAGCAGTACAAACCAATCTGCAGCTGGCTTACTTTTTTCCTTTCTTTGTTCGCAGCCTGAGGAGCAAGCGGATTCGCCTGAGTGTCGTTTGATAGCGACGTGTGTGCCTTGCGTTGATGTGACGACTCCAGAACAGCACCAATTCATTCCAATTGAGACGCATGTCCTCCCGAACCCGCTCCCGCCCTGACGGGACGAAGACCTTGTAACTCAGTCTGAGAATTCTTGGTAGTATCCTTGACTTGCTTGGGTCTCTTCGCGCGAGAAGGTTCGTCGTCCTCGTCGTCCTCATCATCGTTCGCTTGACGCTTCTTCCGACCTCTGTCTTGGGACCTCATTGTTGGAGGGAGAAGTGGAGGAACCCATTGTCAGAGCGCTAGCGAAGTTAATAAAATTCTGCAAGCGAAAGCCGACTACAGGGCGTAAGTAAGAACATACAAAGTTACAAACTGAACACGTGACATATAGGTTTACGACTACGCCTTCGCGTGTTTGTACTGACGGGGCTTATCACCCATACTGCGAACATCTCTCCACCTCTTCCTTTGCGTGATAATTGGCTTCGATCCTGCCACATACGAGTTCTGTGGTAGTGACCTTGTTAGTTCTTCGGTTTCCTTTTTCCGAATGTAGTGATTGTCCTCGACGGGGAAGTGACCCAGAAAGTCATTAAGCGCGTTTATACACGCATTGACGTCTACCTTTGACCCCTCGAACTCTGCCTTCCTGAAAATTTGGCGCCAGCTCTCGAGCAAGGGAATGAGGTCGTGGAAGTAAGGTGACAAATGTGAGGCAAACTCGAACGTGAACAACGTGAACAGCGATTGCTTGGAATCCTTCGCTACATCCAAGTTTTGTATTGAACTTTCCGTCCACTGAGCGAGTATGGAGGAGTCAAAGTCGAAATCTTCACGTTGCCGACCTTTGGGACCATCATGTTGAACGGTGATCCACAATAGAACATAAAAGAGTGACTCGCAGTCGTCCTGGGGCGTATGATGGACCGAGAAATCTTGCATCTTGTCAAAAGCAATCGAAGTGACGTGATCTTCCTTGTACACCGCCTTCTTTCCTGGACGCTCTTTCATTCCACGCGAGACCTGTGCTAGCAGAGATCTTGACAGAAACGGAATAGTTCCCTAAAAGACGTTGGTGAATTCACAGATGGAGGGGTAGCCAGACTTACCGTGCCGCCCACACCGTACCGTTCTATGTAGGTCTTTTGCACGGCGAACTCCCAATCAATCAGCATCCCACGGCTCTCGTCCCGGGTATCTTCGATAAGAATATTAGCAGGGCTGGTGTCACGATGAAGGACGCCCCTGGTGTCTGCTTCTTTCTGGACTATGTAACATGGATGAGGTTTCACCTTGGATAAACGGAAGGTCGACTTACTTACAAGGACATCCCTGATACTTTGGACCAGCTCAAACTTCGTCTCGAAATGCGTGAGGGGCCGCCCCCAAGGACTGATAACAATGTGAACATGTACCCGGTCACCTTTCATCTTCCCGCGTTCCCGCTCATCGCGATAGCGAGACGTCCTGTCGACTATCCTGTCGGATACCTCGACCCTCCAGAATTCTATAACTGTCGGTACGCCTGGGACTCCTTTCATGAACTCCATCATTGTTATCTCATTTCCCGGGTTCTCGATCCAGTGGTCCTTGATGACATATATCTGACCGTTGCGGCGAGCAAGGTAGACAACAGTTCCTCTTCCCAAAAAACCTGGCGAAGAAAAGAGAATTTCGAGAGCTTCGTACAAGTTCTTGTCGACTCTGATCCACCCTATCGAAGACCGGGAGGCATCGGGTGTGGAAGGGTTGGGCGCAGGGGGGAGGTCCGATACAGGAGAGGTGGGAGAAAGGTCTGGAGGGATGGTCAGATCGAGAACAACAATGAAAAGATTGCGACGTACCAGGTCCTGTGTCGTTTTTATTCTCCTCACCCTTATCTTCATCAATAGTCGTGGGATCGGGCGTGGAAGAAAGGTCTAGAGCAGTAGACAAATCAGGAGGGAGACGAAAAGACGAGGAAAGGTAAACATACCAGCAAGGAAATCTTCTTCGACTTCTTCGTTAAAGGGCATCTTCGAGCCTTCATCTTCGTCATCCTCTTGGATAGTACTGGGGACCCCTGTTGTTTCAGCTATAACCGTCCGATGTTGAGTTGGAAGTGGGCGGGTGGGAGCCATGGCGATGGTAGGATCGAAGCCGACGCATACCCTAGAACCAAACACGACCGCTGCGAGAATTAACATGAAGCGTCGTGGGTTGCGATGTATGTCGAAAGGGCTGCTGACACACAGGCCAGAGCGGTCGTATAGGTGCCCACGCATCTCCCGCCTGCATAGGGATAGGCAGAGCACAAAACGTCTCCAGGGCTGGTCGAGGAACGCGAGATATGCCTTAGTGTGAAGAGTCTTCGAAAGCCGACTAGAGCGGGCCCATTTCTCGGTCGTGTATTCAGCTAATACAACGGGGTCCATCCACGAAAGCGACTGGGTGGCGTAGTCTGCTGACTCGACAAGGAAGATATCCGGATGACGATCGTATGCGCCAGCACCTTTTGCGGCACCGGGTAGACGACGATTGCTGAAGGAGCCCAGCCAATGGCGATGCGGAACCGGTTTTTTGTCCGTGCCCACAATTTTCATAGTTGCTGCCATACCGGCGGCAACGGCGTTGAAGAACGCGGCTACCAAGGTTTCCCCCCACCCACCGGGATCAGCACCAATCGCGTTCTTGGTAGCTTGTTCGAGGGCAATGTTTCCCGGGGATGGCATGGGCCAGTTCC
Source organism: Tubosaeta aff. heterosetosa (assembly GCA_038094375.1). Taxonomy (NCBI): domain Eukaryota; kingdom Fungi; phylum Basidiomycota; class Agaricomycetes; order Boletales; family Boletaceae; genus Tubosaeta; species Tubosaeta aff. heterosetosa. The sequence goes on along the minus strand of JBBPUC010000268.1, from coordinate 23,042 downwards.
ATTTCTTTTCATCGGTGTCGTAGAGCGGAATAGCCCCAGTCGAGGACGTCGGTAGTATGTTGTATTTTTGAGCAGTTTCTTGAGGAACCATCAATGATTCCGGTCCTGGTATGACAGCAGAAAACTCTGCGAATATGGTGTCCAGAGCATACCCCAATCTCTTCTCAGACAAACGTGGCTCGTACACAATTGCATCACCCAACTCGTGAGCAGTAACTTTATCCATTGTAGCTACCGAGCGGCCGTGGGTGGGTACAGGGTAGGAGCCAAGTTTGTAGACAGCGTCCACAGTTCGGAACTTGTGGGTATGGGTGGGGGGAGGCATGGGCGCCAGTGACAGGTTAACAACAGTTTCATATATGAAACGGGTAATCATATGGTTGACGCAACGGCTAAGTACATAAATGGCTAGAGAGAGAGAGGATAGTATGTATTTTTATCAAAATACTTGTTGAGGAAGAGCTCGCGGGAGTGCTCCAAAGCATTCGACGATGTCAGACGAGGATCTGCGTGGCGGCCAAAGCGCGGAATGAGATTCACATACGAGCGTATCTGTGTGAGAGGTATGACATCCCCCAGACGATCCCCGTTTGAGCGCACTGCTCTCTTAAGGACGTGCATCTGAGTGGGCAAGCCGTGGCCGCCCGGACCCGGTTGGGGGACAATGTCAAAACGTTGAACATAGGCCAAAAACCGGTCGGTCCACGACCATCGTTGGTTTGGCTTCCCAAGGGGGCGCATGATAAGACGGAGCTGTACGACAGAATGACCTGACGAAGTGTCAAATTAAGATGCGCGATAAACCAGACAGGTCATTACATACCTCTCAAGCCGCTCTTCGGCCAAAGTTGCGTACAATCCGTATTTACTATGACAGGGTCATAACGTCCAAAAGGCCAATCATCCTGTGGTGGCGATGCAAGCAGGGTTTGCGCGGGAAGGACGGAGTCTGTGTAGAAGTCAGTTGTCTGCAGACGAAGCTTGAGCCAAATCTGGATGTGTTCAAAAGGGAGAGAAGCAGAACCCGGGGCTTTACGTGGCCCGCCAATAGGGCGTGGAAAATTAGGGCTCTGGACTCGCTCATGAGAAATGAAACCCGTCAAACCCCCTCGTAGGTCGGGGAGTCCAAAGAGCTCGGCGGCTTCGTCGATAGACATGCTACGAATTGAAGGGTCGTAAGCGAGGTTGAAAGCGACTCGTCCGAAAGAGAAGGTGCGACGTGGTAGGGGTGTAGATCTTTCGTTGGACGCCGCCACCTGCGCGAAGTAGTCAGTGGGGAGCCTGGCTGAGGCGCCAGGAATAACCGGAGGCTCCCTGTCGACTTCATCGTCGTCCCCTTCATCGTCGTCCTGAGTGCAAACGTTCGGATCTTTCATGGATATCGCAAGCTCAAAGTTACGACACTTCTCCATGCGGTCAAGGTGCCGGCAAATCTGTGGGTCATAGCTATTGTTGTTGCTAGCACGCGCAGGGTCCTTGATCTGTTCGATGTGGGCATGCTCGGTGAGATCGGCGGACCACTGGATGGTGACGCCGACCCTGGGGATACTCGGCCCAACGCTTTGCATCGGTTCTAACTTGGGTATGTGCCGATTCTCGATGGTTCTCTGGCCCTTTCCCTGACGTAAACCAGCGTTGAGAACAGCGTTCTTGTGCAGATGGAACTCGTCTAATGCGGAGGAGATACAAGCGACATCACCGTCCGTGATTTTGTACGCCTGCATGCGATACCGGAAATCTAGAAGCGCCCCAATTGCAGTAACAACGTCTTAGTAGCGTAGCTGGCTTGAGTCGGGGACAGGGGTGTACCGGCACGACCTAGACCCGCGTCCGAAGAATGCACCACAGCTTGTTCGCCAACAGACAGCGTGCAGGAACACGGCACAAAACGTCACTGAATGAACCTAGGGATGGGGGGTTGACAGGCACCTTTTCGTCCACCGTCCTCAGCCTGGTCCCACCGTGGTATAACTAGGGCCGTACTTGCACCAGGTCGCAGGACGCGGATCGCATACGCTTTATGAACCAGTATACGTCGCCAGCACGATTGTTCCAAACAAGTCAATGAACACAAAGAAGCGCATCGAGAAGCAGCAGAAGCCACACAGCTCAGGCAAGACAACCAACTCGAGCAGGTTATGCACCGTAGAGTTGACCCACCGACGTCGCTGAGAGAACAGGACACGCCACAACTCAGGCGCCATCGTATGCGCCACCGCATCCGGAATGAACTTGGTCTTGAAGGTCGGAAAGTGCTTCATGAGCGTCGTAAGGAAACGGTCTTCACCGAGCGAGAACAAGCTCTTTTGTGCAACGTGTCGACGTTGTATTCGGCATACTCGTCGACGAACCGGCTCGAGATGATAATCGGGCGACCCTTGTCGGCAGTGCGGACACGGTAGGGCGAGAAACAGCCGGGCAGACAGGCCACTGAACCAAAGAGGGGCTCGAACACCTTGGAAATGTGATGAGAGATGAAGTACTCGTAGACTTGGACCATCGTCCACCACGAGCCCTCTTCGGTGGATAGCTTGGTTTCACCACAGATGCCAATCATGGTCGAGTCGTCTGCGGCCGACGAGACCAAGCGGTTGAGCGACTCAGGCGTGACCGTCTGCAGGAGTCCGTCAGCCTCAACGTGCCGCTGAACCCACGAGACAACCCACCGTGTTCGCATCAGCTGTAAAGACGTATTCGTAAAAGGCTGGATCAATCCCAATCACGCTCCGCATCTGATGGAAGATCTCAAGTTCCAATGGCGACATTGATGGTGCGTCAAAGTGTACCCGGTTAAGGCAATGCATAAGCAAAATCTGACTGTCTCGTTTGTCGCGATTGCTTGGCTTGGAGCGCTCCGTAGATTTTCCAACTTTGACGACAACCATGTAGCTATGCCCAAACGTCAGCGGTCAGAAGACACCCAACGAGACGGTGCGCTGACGGAACTACGTGTCCCTCGTGTTCGTACAGTCCCGAGTATGCTTTACCATAATTGATCTGTCTCGAACCCTCGCCGATCGATCGGAACATCAAGGGCTCAGGATCAGCCTTGGGATCGACACCCAAAGTATCCAACACGATTTTCGGCGTCATGCGGTCGTTGCCGCTCCCAATGGTGTTCCCGTCGCAGATAACGAACAGCAGCTTCCGTTTGTCGTCATAGTACAGTGCGGCGATAGAGTCGATAGTACGTCGGAGCGAGTCCTCGCCTTCGGTATAGCACGAGATCTGGCAGAGAACAAACCTGTCGAGCATCTCTGGCGCGCGCTTGCCGCCCAACTGCAGTGCGGAAAGGACTGGGGTAAAAATGAGCACTACTCTGCGCCAGACGGACAGATGGGACGCATACGCTTGAGCGCGATAGATGCGCAGAGGATGCCAGTAAACACGGGCAAGAGATAGCTCTGCGCCGTGCACCGTGGCGTCTTTTGGAAATCAACCTCGCCGAAATAAAACGTGTTCTTTATACAATTCACGTTCTGTGCCGCCGCCTGTGAGTCCATGTCGGCAATGCCCTTGTTCCTTGAATACGTTGGTGATGCCCTTGTTCAGGAACCGGTACGAGTTCGCAGTGCCACCCCGGTGCCACCCCGGTGCCACCCTGGTTGATCGGGACGGTGTTTGACGCAGTCCGTCAGGTCGTAGACACCGTTATCCCAGATTGCCCAAATCCTGTTTGAAGCACATTGAGCCAATCAACCGCTAAGATAACGCCGAGTCATACTTTTGAATGTTCGAACCCATCGCCTGTGAATAAACCACGCTGGGACCCCACTCCTTTCCGGTACTGTCTTATGCTTGGCAAGAACGTCGACGTGTACCAACCCTCGCTGTCGAGCGCCGTCCCCTGGGCCGGCTGATTCGCACCAGAATTGTGCATTGCGTTCGGCGCGAATACCGTAAAGTTTTTCGGAGTGAGCTACAACGATGTTTGAGAGACCAGCCCCGAACAAGCGAGCGCGAGTGGCGGTGGGAAATACCCTGTCAGATCCTGTCCTACGGGTACCCCCAGGTCCGCGGCCGAGTTGGATGCAACCCCAGCGATATCACTGTGGTCGCCGTGGATGAAGTTGGAGAGGTCGTACACCCATCCTTGCAACGACACCCACAAATCTGTGTTCCCAGTGTGCTGGGCCACTTCATTGGAGTTCCAGACTTTGTTGAAGTCGGGGCAGAGAAGTCGGCTGAATTCGACGGTATAAAAGATAACGACTCCGTTCATGAGCAGGATCAAGAAAAAAGATAGCTGCTTTCTCTCTCCAAGCGCTTCATCCGTCCGACGTAACGCAGCACGAAGGAGGGTATGATACCGGTCAATAGCCAGACGAAGAAAAGCCACCATTTTCGTGTTGAACTTGTGGGTATTTCCTCGACAGCCGCGGGTGCAGCATGGGCAGGCATCGAGCCTTCCTTTGAGGTGTAAGGAGACGAACTACCAGGGCTCCCACCTTTCTTGTCCCATTCTGAACTCCAACCGTCCTCGGGATCCGGAGTACGGATGTTCGGCGAAGGCAAACCACTGACGCCATATGGAACCTGTTGGTTAGGGTCCTGATGTCTCGGTCCGTGACTCCCTACGCGGGCGATGGGTAAATTGTCGCGACTCTCGTTATCGAGAATCCCGTTCCCGTGGGCATCGGTGTGGGTGTAGTCCCTGGCGTCGTCCCCAATGGCACTTTCATCGTCTTCCGCCTCCCCAGGAGCCAACCGTCTCTGTTCCTTCCCAGCTCCGCGAACGACGTCCTCAACCATTTTCCATGCAGTGTACGACAGCCAGGTCGAACGGTGACCGACGACATAACCAGTTCCTTCTTTCCACCCGTTAGAAGCCGCACATTGTCGAATACGCCGTGAATCTGAACCGCGCGTTGTCGGTACACACCGTTCGCAGAATGCGCTCTGACTCATATCAGCGACATAGTCCACACTGCGATGCACGACGGTTTCAAGGATGAGGCGTGACTTGCCCTGAGCTTTGACGCGGCGTTTGTCGAACGAATTGGGCAAGTTGGCACCATAATCAAAAGGTCGGATACAAGAAATAGTCCAAAAGCGCGTCTGGTCAAAGGAAGCGAAGGTTGAGTTGAGTAGATACGGCGTATATCTTGGAGGAGTCTAGGGGTGGGTGTTCTTTGTTTGGAAGTGATGCAGAACCGTCCGGTGAAGCGATGCGTGTTGGCTGACAAAGGGGCCGCGACGAGACCTGTGCCTGGACAATACGGTCATCATCCTTGGAGTGCTTTTCAGTAGCAAGCGAAGGGCCGGAAGCCAACTTCGACACAAAGGAATCTGAAGAGTGGCGAAGTAACGACACGAACGCTGAATCCAAGAGATCCGAGTCCTTTTCAATAAAGGATGAGACGTCGTATGGGCAATTACCAGCATAGTAGCTAACGCCAAACAAATTCCTGTCGTTTTCACCTCCTTGACTAGGACTCGCCACAAACGAAGTATGAACGCCGTATTTGGACACGAGGTCTTGGTGAAGCTCTTCTGCCTTCTTGTCTCCCGCCTTTCCCAGATTCGTACCATGTGCAAGCTTTGCTCAGGATTCCCAACATGCCGGCAAGCTTGCGCGTCGCATGCTCGCTGAGCTGAGCACCCCGAAGCAGTTCGATACAAGCCATGTTATCCACAGCGGTGACGGTGGGAAGAGAGACCCCGTTGCCGACCATGCGGCTATGATAGCCAACGGCGTCCTCGAAAGTATTGCGCAAGACGTAAGACTGCACCAACTCATCTGCAAAGTTGATGCAAAGCTCATCAAACCCGTTTTGGCCAAAGGCGGAAGTGAGTGGAGCGGTTCCCGTAAATATCATCGAGCCGGTGCCCGCAATCATTCAGCTGGGAATGTCAGATAACTCAGCAAGGTCCGCTTTCGTCTCCCAGTAGGACCACGCGTTTGGAAGCCGGGAGGGTCAAAAAGGACTAATTAAGCCGTGGGAAGGACACCATGGTTTGCAGGGGCGACCTTGTGATTCGCTGTCTCGACGACGTAGGCGAAAGGGATGGCGTAGAGATCGCGCATGAGTGAGTCACGCTGGATGGCACTCTGCTCGACGCTGAGAAAAGCAGCGTATAGCTCCTTGCGAACATAATTGGTGTTGTTGGTGAGGTTCTGTGCGAGGTCATCTGGGACAACACCAAGGAGGCGTGCAACTTGCTCGAGGACAGGCATTTGCAACGGATGCGGACGCATCCCTGGCATCCGTCTCTATGAACTGAACGTTGCTCAGAAGAAGGATAGCAACGAGGATCGTGAAAATAGACGATAGGCGTTTCGGTTTGAAGCCAAGCGTGCGCATGGTGACGCGAACGTCCTCCATCGCGATAGCGTCATCGCTGAAAGGTCCACTTGGGAGCCGGTAGCAGCCTGAAGAAGCCAACAGGGCATATTCCAAGGAGTCGACAGCGTTGAGGCAATCGCGTTCCTGAGGCGCTGCACCGGACAAGAGCTGGTAAAAGGTGTGAAACGTGCGTTCCTCATTGGCGAGGCGATTGGGTCTGGGTTTGTCTAGCGCGAAGGCGAGGGCTTTAGCGGATTCAATGCGGCCACGATCGTTGAAATGAAACTCGAGATAACGATTATGCCGTGATGCATTTGGATTTGAAACAGTCTTTGCGTTCCCAAACGCGTCGAGGAGGGTGTGAAGGGCTTTGATTTGGCCTGCCATCCTGAGCTCTTTTTTGGAATGGGAAGAAAGCCGCAGAACCTGGTCGACAAGGAGACGTAAAGTGGACATCTTTCAGCCGGTGACACCGCTAAAAGGATGGTCAGAAGTCCGAGTCCTACACAGTAGGGAGAGATGTACCAGGTGATGACGGACTGTGAGTGTTTGGTGCGACACATGAGCAAGCAAATCTGAGCAGCGAGTTCATATGGATGGGACTGGAGGAGGGTTGAGCTAGCGAGGGGGAAGCTGGTTTCCTTGTAGCACCGCTCTTCATATTCTCTAGCACTGAGGTCGTTAACACTTGAGAGCGCTTTGAAGGGATTTACGACGAGCAAGCTCGTTGTTCCTATGGTAAATCCGAGCGAAAGCGGGTGTTGAGAACGGCGAGGATGGCATCGTCGGACGGGTAGACGGTGGCGGACTGGGAAGAGGCTACGAGGTGGGTGAGGTCGCCTGTGTTGGCTGCGTGGGTGGAGAGATAGTAGGCGGAGGCCATTCGAGGCCAAGGAAGTCGGAACGTGGAAAAGAAAGAGCGGACGAGAAAAGAAAAACCGGACGGGCAGGAGACGAAGTTGTCGGTCAACGTTTCAACGCTCAACCACCGTAACAACACAACGTTGGCCCATCTCATTTCTAGATTTTCCCACAGATCACAATAATAACATCTACCATGGATACCTTCATATTACAGTAACTAGAGATCATTGTCCTCGGCCAGCTTTTGTGATTTTCAGGGTAAGAAGCGTGATGGTAAGCGACTTCCCTAACAGACAATGATTTGGGATCATTGCAACCGACCGTCATACCAGGTGGAAATAAAATGCCAGTCATCAACACCGCACTGTTTGACGCACTGAGGCAACCCTACACTCAACTCGACACCACACCCGCAGCGCCATTCACACCATGCGCCGACTCCCGACTCAACGCCTCCGCCCACCCTTCTTCAAACGAGCCCGCATGGTCGACCGGGTGCACGATCGACGCCGCCATCTTGGATTTATTTTTGCTCTGCAGCTCCCCACGCCACACGTCCACCGCCTGGGGTACCAAACTAGAGAAACGGTGACCCTGAGCGACCGCTGTCCACGTGCGCCTTCTGCCTGCTCACCTCGGGGCATACGTCCGAGCGAACAGCGACAGCGCCGCTTCTGGCGCTCAGTTCGTCTTCATGAGCAAGTCTACACACCCCTTGGTATCCCCCAACTAGAAAAGCGTCGCAAATGCCAAATTATGCACGCCCTTTTGCTCTATGAACTAGCTCAACAGCACGATGCAGATAGACGCAAAATAACTTACCCGCAGTAGCAGCCAGCTGTTGTAACCCCGCCTGATCGCCCGTCGAGAGCAACAACAGCATCAATGCGTTCAGATCGTTCGCCCGTTCAAACGCCTCCCGCGCCAGATCGAATCGCCACACTGACAACACACGATCACCCAACGCTTTCCACTTGGTCTCTGCTTCGTTCGCGGGTACAGAACGCGCGATGTCGACAGCAGTATCGAGGTCGTCAAGTTGCAGCGACAGGTCGAACTTGTGGTCTGGATGTCCTTCGAGGAACCGCGCTACTTTGTTCAGTTGTTCCTTGGGGTGCGTGAACAGAATCTCTTCGGCAGCTTCCATGTCACCACGGAGAATCGCAGTCTGATACTCAACTGCACTCAAGGACAACGTGTAACCATAGATATCCATGCGAGGTATACCCTATTATGGGCTGGTATGTAGCCGAGGACGTAGAGTGGGCTAGAAAAACAGAGATCAATGGGAAAATGATATATATCTGCAAGGCGTACGTGTCTGATGGGCTGATGGTATAGGACTCGTTGCCAACTAAGTAGCTGACTCGGTTACCCGCCGTGGTGTGGGTAAAACAATCCCCAACCCATTTTGCGGTCATGATATTACGACAAATCCCAGATGTCAGGGTGTCTTTCGACCATAGGAAAATGTACTTAGCCAACTTTCCAATGGCCCAGAATTCTGCTGACACGTCTCCGCTACGTCCTCGTACAGTGACGCCAGTAGCTGGCCATCAAGCAGACTTTCCAGCCGAAGCGCGTCAGTTCCTGCTCCATCCCGTAGCAGCACCAGGCCACCGCACACTGGCAGGAACGATACCTTCACGTACGCAAATCGGTGCCCGGGTCGCCCAACAAGCCACGAGGCCTAGTATCAAAGCTCCCGCTGCCCAAGCCATCCACCAGGCCGTCTCATCTGGTACATCCGAGCTCTTCAGTCGACACCCCCTCGCTGCCCAAGAAACTCGCAAGGTTGCCTCATCTGGACCTTCGGGTCATCGCCCCATCGCTACTCAAGCCACCTACCAGGCCACCAGATCCACCGACCGAACCACACCTGAGCTGTCTAGCCAGCGTCACCATTTCAACACGGTCAGCTGTGACTTTATGAGCTGCGACACCGAGGATTCTCCGCCGCCAGTTATACCTGCGCGCAAGAAAAGGCTTGCCAATCTCATTGTCGGCGAGCATGGAAGACCTCCGGGACTGATTAAGGGTACATACGGTTCTGACAATGGCAACATTCCTGGGCCGTCCTCGCCACTTCCGGAGTTAACAGAAGACGAAGAAGCGGTAGCGTCGACAGCCAACCGCAACCCGAGGAAACCCGTGGCCATCTCAGCTGGCAACGCTGATGATCCTGGTGACCAACCCGTCCGTCCTGCAAAGAAGGCGAGGAAGGCGACCGCCCCTGCAAACGTAACCCAACCCGTCGCAAGCGTGCAAATTGGCTCTGAGTTTTCTTGATCATAGGTTCATGCGCCTTGTTAATACAAAACCAGCTGAGCTTCGTTCCCAGAAGCCGCATCAGCTATACCAGCTCATCGTTGTCCACCCTCGCGCTTTGTTATCATGAACCCAGCAACCATGTATCGTACAGTCAGCGTCAACCTGTCTTTCTACCCCTCCTTTCTTGCTCCAAGGTTTTCTTGATGCGGGTTTGTCTATTCCGTTGATACCCGACCGCCGACCGGCTTGGTTTTCATTTCTGCTACAGTTCTACGTCCGTAGGTCGTGCCAAGCATCCATCCCTTGTCCACACAATACAGCGCCTATCCGCACGATCGTTTGCTACACGTCGCCCACATACCGTCCCATCTGTCATCAAGACTCTATTGCAAGCCCGTACAGCCTGTCTTCTGGCCCTCTCGGGCTCTTCCTCTACTCGATTCGCATGCGATCGGCCATGCTGACCTTCTCCTGTTGGACGATGGTCGTTTTTCTGTAACTTTTAACCTCGCCGCCGCTTCACATGCTATGTATTCGTTACAGTATACCTGGAGGGCCATGTAACGTCATGTAAAGCCTCGTGTAACGATACAAGCCCTGCAAGTCTTGAAGGACCTTGAAAGGCAAAGCATATCTTGAGAGGGCTAGCAAGGGATCCAAGCCCGCGAGCGCATTGCAAGGGGTGATTTGGCTCGAAAGGCTCTGCCATTCTATCGAGGTTAGCAAGCGCTCGTGACCCAGGGGTATTTCCTCGCGGGGCAATGCAAGCCTCGTGGGCCATGAAAGGCCTTTCAAGGCCTTGCTAGCTCTGGGCATTTCTGCTGATATGACGAACGCTGCCTGGTCGGCCACGAGGATTCGGGAGATCATCGATTAGCGACAAGCACAGCGTCAAAGGTTACAGTCACACCCTGCTTGAGCGTGGCAAGGTCAGCAAGCTTATCTACTGACTGGGTCTCCCTCGACGTCAGCAACATGCCGAGTATGGGATATCATATTACAGTGTTCTGCCGGTTAATGAACGTTGGTCAAAGCCAGAGAACGTTCACAGGTGAACTTTCTCATGAACTTAGATGAACTGAACGTGAGCAGTGCCAGAGGTCAGAGGGTAAATGTTACATAATCAATAACCATTGGTTGGAAACATCGGCTAAGTAAAGGTCGAGTCTGGATCATCAATACCCTCTGCGTCCAAATCAAGAAGTTAGTATGGTTCTAGATCATCATCCAGGTAGCGAATGGCGGTACTGTAGAATTGGCCAAGCCAGCTCTCCGCATTCGAGCAACCCAAAAGATCTTTGATGGGCACCGAGTGGTACTGCGACGTAGTAGAACTGGTTCGAGTAGGCAGATACGCCGTTCGTTCTTCATCAGCGTGCACCTTTGTGCGGTGAGTACGACTGGTGACATTCCTGCCGAGCACGGGTCCGGACATCGTCAGGATGTAGGTCACAATCGCGAAGGTGGCAGAGGAGTGTATTGGGCCGACTGATCAACCAGATTCGATGGTGGTCGGTTTGCGCTGTCGCCCAAACTGCATCACATGTACCCAATCAGTAGAAAGATATGAAGAAGCTAAACAAACGTACAAGCACCAGTAATCGCTAGGAGTTCCCGAGGGGAGTCCCGGAGTCCCTCGCGAACTTGCCTCTGATCCATCCCCTGTTCTTGTGCGATGTGCTGCTCGTAGATTCCAGTACAAATCGCCTTGGCCTTACCGCTAACCATTGGGTTTTCTCCTTTGTTCGCCTATCCGGGGTGTTCTGTAAAGTGATCCCACCACCACCCTCTGTTTGAGCACCTTCGTCCAGCCATAGTAGGGTTTTGCAGCTGCCAACGGTGTTGGTAGGTCGCTGTCAAGCGGTGTTGGCTGCGGTCGGACGACAGCCAGGTTGGCTTGCCTGCTGAACAACCTGTCGACCCCTGCACATTCGAAGATCCATATGCCTCACATTCGAGCGCTAGGGGAAGCTTCCTCATCCTCGAGTCAGCCCTTACCCCAGCTCCCCGATATTGATGCTTTCAGCCAACCCAGCCTGATTCAAGGATCGGCATCCTATCCGTTGCATTCGGAGTCTGGGCGCATCCCTTTTCATCAGACCGGCTTGCCCCGCATGCCAACTCCATCATCATATCCGACTTCTGAGGACATGCCGTCCTTTTCTTATCTGACATACCCCGGCTTCGAACCCGGGCCACTTAATCAACCCTCTACACCCCATGCATCGACATCTTATGCATCTACCTGCATCCCAGAAGGCCTAGGACTCACATCCCAACCGCAACAGCCTGCTATGTACCGGATATCGGAGCCAAGTCTTCAGCACTCCCATCCCTCAGGTTCTAGTGCTATGTGCCAGCTGAGCGGGCGGGTCCCCCCAGCTGTTCGTGACCCTATGCCCATGCGTCCTGCACCCTATGTGTTGCCAGGGTTGCGTTTTGTACCCGCATATGCACCACTCCGCCCAAATGAGACTGTCCGTGGAGGCGTCATCACCTCTGGTGTTTTCCGTGTACGTAGCAAACCCTTATCGCTGGCAAACTAGCCCTAAACGTTAACCTGTTCTTAGGCCGGTGCAGAAACATCGGTTACGAAAGCCCCTCCGGCCATCCGTCGTCTTCCGGCAGCTAATACACCACAACCCGGGGTCCAACGTTTTTTATAGAGACGGCTCGTATGGCTTCAAAGCCGTCCAGAATGTTCGGTCGTTGGAATCCTACCCAACAACCCTATACAGACCACAAGCAACGCTGTACCGGTGATGGCGTCTTCCCTCAAAAACAAAACCTTCGTACGGCCTCGACTTGTACATTGGCGCGAGGGGTTTCCTTCGCATTTTTATGGACACGCCCAACCACGTATGTTAGTCAACTCTTTTATTGCTTAGTACGCAAGATAGGTGTCAAGCAGGCATATAAGCCTGAAGACGGTCCATAGCCTCTTGTAAGCGCTTATAGGATGCACGCAGCATGCATATGATACGGCAATAGCTGCGGTTTAAATTTAACATATAGCGGTTTATAGCCCCTTACAAACGAATACCTGAGAGCGTGAGGTTGGTGTTTCCTGCCGAGGACCTGTGGTACCCGTGATGCGATCAAACGAAGACAGTCTTTGGGTTGCGGTTGACAAGTCGCCCAGCCACTGTGACCGTTTGAGTGGCACAGCGATAGAGAGCCAGGAGTCCGAGTCAAAAGTGTGTTGAATTGACGTACGATACATACAACCAACGGCAGTACACGGGGTCAACCAGGGCCATGCACCGAACAAGAGAAAAGAGCAGCAAGGGTAACCGCTTGGTCAACCATGGGGCACAATAAAGATTGCCCGCAGGTGCTTCTTCATCCAAGCTGACCGATCCGTCTTACCATGGGAGAGAAGAACAACCCCCCTTGGTCTCTTCACCCTGAAAGAGTAGGGCCTTTTGTGGCCCTTATCACCAGGACAGCCGTCATTGGGGCAGTGAAATGCATATTCGTTGGGCCGTACGGTGCTTTGCCTCCAGGCCTTTGGAACCGCACCGCAAGAGGGGCACTGCGTGGGGACATCCTTTCCCCATGGTCGGTAATCCCGGTGGCTCCAAAGAAACCTCGTTGTCTCAATCACGTTGCGATCCAAAGAGGGGGTGATGAGGTACACCGCAGAGTGGCGGTGGAGACCGTTGGAGCTGCCCAGTGCGAGGGGCACTGCGTCTTGGATTGGATGATCAAGAACAACGAGTTGTTCCGTGAGCGAAACGAGGAAGGCCCATGCAGTGGAGGGGTGGAAATAACGAGCGTCAAAACTAATACAGGAAGAAAACCCAAGTCTGCAACAACAACAACATCAGTACAACCTCAGCAGCGTTGAGGGTTGGCATACTTTGCAACCGCTCTCGAGAAGGCATCGCGAGTTTCAGAGTGACGGATGTACCCACCACAGCTCAGCATGTATAGCGTTGCACCCTTGGTGACGTCCTTGAAGGGGCTGAGTAACACCTCCAAGAGCTGCAAAAGGTGATGAGACTGGGGTGAGTGCTAGTTGTCATCTCACCTCCTGTATTTTGGCAGCCACTAGCTGCGTACCGTCCTTTCCCGCAAACAAATCACCCCGATCTTCATCAGTATGGGTGGATACGGCAACAATCACCACCGAGGGGGAGATCACAGCGATTTTCTTGACAACTTCGCGCGCACTCTTCTGAAAAGCCTTCCGTTTTGCCTCGGTTCCCAAATCGAATGCTACTTCTTTACTGAGAAACCCGCCGCTACGAATAAAATAAGGCCGAAGGAAGTCGGACACCATGTTCATCGGGCCACCAGCAGGAAGGCTCTTGAGGCGAAGGTGTAAAACAACGGTAACCGGGGCCTGCACAAACGACTTTGGTGATAGCTCGAAACGACCCCGCACTTGTGGTGGCTGTGGAAGCACCGGGCTCCTCTCTCGATAGAAGGCCTGTAATTCTACGTTAGTATCACATTCTCAGCCGGCAGAGGACCTCACCATGTATGGCACAGCGACCTTGGTCTTCATTTCGTCCAACAGGTGGCAGGAGACACAAAGGTATTTGACGTCCTTGTGCACGACAAGCGGGGTGTATTCGGCAGGGATGGAGACGCATTTCTTGCATTCCGAGCGCACACACAGATCGCACCGCCATAGCTCACCACCGTCAGTGCACATATGACAAAACTCGAATACGAATGAGGGATGAATCAAGAGCATATGGGGCTCTACGTACGTCGTTATTTTCATCCTGCAGCCCTTCAGTAGGTGGTAAGGATAATAGAGCCTCTAGACACGGTCGAGAGCCGTCTGGCTCGGTGTTGACCAAAGGATCCTTGGGGAGGGCGTGGGTATGCGAGTTGGCTGGTGGTGTATCGAACGCGGTGTTGGTGACCAACCCGAGACCATATGCTTGAGCATCGGTAAGAGAAACACGGAGAGCACTTCCGCCCGTTGACTTCTTGGCGGTTTGTTTCGTACGGGCCATGAAAAGTGGGTAAGCAGACGCAAGCTCAGGCCTTCAACGACACGACAGCCATCACGTGCGCGTATTTACCTATTTTAGTAGCTAGCGCAGGCATTCAATATTGAAGTTCGCGACGAAATGTTGCCATCAGTGCACTCATATCGTTAGCGTTCTTGCGCTCTCACACGGTGAGTCTTCATAGCCTGGTGACCTCATAGACGGGCTGGTCACCAGGCTAGAGCTTTCACTGGCTTGCCGCATCGCCAGTGCTCGCCTGCTAGTTGCAGGCAGCTCGAGCGACTGTCTTTGGCCACCCACGGCGCGTCTCCGTGACCCCGTGCCTTCCCTTTGTGCACTCACAGCGTGTTCTTCATGACCTCAACCGCTTAGCTAACCTAACCGTTGCTTAACCAACAGGGGGGGTCCCCCTGACTCTAACTTCTAACTTAACGGTGTAAATCCCCTGGACCCCCGTTTTATAGACTCGACTAACGGTTAACCAGCTAACTTAACCCGGGGGTTTCCCCCGGGCCCTCTTGGCTCTAACTTTTAACACCTAACCAACAACGAATGTAGCCAGCAAGGTGTGGTTAACGGGTGTGGTTAAATGATCAATGATCAACGATCGGTGTAGTCAGTAGTGATGTGGTGTGGTCAGTAGAGTGCTATGCTTAGTAGCTTAATTCGTGTAGTCAGTAGTGTGGTCAGTAGAGTGCTCCTTACGAATGCTTAGCGTAGTCATTCGCGTAGTCAGTAGTGTGGTCAGTAAAGTGCTCCTTAGCGTAAGCATTCGCGTAGTCAGTAATGTGGTCAGTACGCATGTTTGGTGGTGTGACCGTTCGTGTGGTCAGTAGTGTGGTCAGCGTACACGCATTTGGTAGCGTGATGTTAACCGTTAGCGTACTGGTAAATAGGAAGCGTGATAAGGTACTGATCACGCAGCAACGCCAAAAGGAAGCCAGGTTTATAAGCAAACAAAGGGGAGCGTGGGATGGCTGTCACGTGCACTGGAAAATTGCCAAGCTGCCGTTGAGCTTGGGCAGCTACTAGGCAGCTCTGCTCTACGCGGCGTGTCTTCACGACCCCGTTTGCCCCACTGATGCTTGCCTACGCCTGCAGGCAGCTCGGTTCTACGGTGCGTCTCTAGACCCCGTGCCTTCCCCCTGCCCGCCACCATACGGCGCGTCTTCACGACCCCGTTTGCCCCACTGATGCTTGCCTACGCCTGCAGGCAGCTCGGTTCTGCGGTGCGTCTCTAGACCCCGTGCCTTCCCCCTGCCCGCCACCATACGGCGCGTCTTCACGACCCCGTTTGCTCCACTGATGCTTGCCTACGCCTGCAGGCAGCTCGGTTCTACGGTGCGTCTCTAGACCCCGTGCCTTCCCCCTGCCCGCCACCATACGGCGCGTCTTCACGACCCCGTTTGCCCCACCGACGCTTGCCTACGCCTGCAGGCAGCTCGGCTCTACGGCGCGTCTCTAGACCCCGTGCCCTCCCCCCAGCACCAACCAGCCTTGCCCGCTGCGTGCCCCCAGGCTGAGGGCCGAACCGCCGGTCCCCCTGAAGGCGCACGCCCAGCGGGAGGCGCGCTGCTGGGCCGGCCCGGGTGCGTGCTGCAGGCGCCCCTCATAGGCCCTAGGCCTGCCTTTAGGTGCCGAAAGGCGCGCCGAGCTACTGGCAGCCGCCTTTGTGCCCGCTTTTGCACACCCCGCAAGCCTGCTACGAACGCCCGTAGGGGCAGCTAAGGGAGGCTTAACGCCGAGCCTGCGTCTTTTGCTCACCCCCGGTGAGTCCCCGTGCTGCCTCTTTACACGCTGAGGCCACGCCGTAGGGACGGAGGGTGCCTTTCACCCACCTCCGCCCCGCCAGAAAAGCACATACGGGCGCTTTGTCACCTGCTCAACGCCGTTCGAAGAGGGCGCTGGGGTTTTCGCCTACCCGCTGGGCCTCGCTTAGCCGGGAGGTTTTGGGAAGCCGTGGCTGCTACTCGGTGGACCCGCTTCGTGCCCTGGGTTGCCTGGTCCGTCCGCCCCCAGCCCCCCAGCCCAAGATGGCACCGCCGTCCAGCCTCGCTAGCCCGCTTCAAAAGGTGCACAGCCCCCAAACGGCCCTTTGTCTGTGAGGGGTCGATTCGCCCCAAGCACAAAAGCACCCCCGCCCCCTCCATTCCGATAGGTTCCCGGCGCTTTTTCAAAGGCCGCGTCACCAGCCCCAGGCCTCATCCAAGGGCACGGGCGAGCGGCGGCCAAGCTCAAAGCTGCGCTGCAGTCGACGACGCCGGTGGCCCCGGTCAGCGCGGCGATGAGCCGGAATTCGGCGTTTACGCCAAGCCAGCTGAATCACGCCGCCCTGGAGGGCGCGTTTGCGCCGGGTCTTTTTACCCCTTGCCCTACTTTACCAACCCTTGGCCGCCCCAACGCGCTGGCGCACGTCGATGGCGCGCTCGTAGCATCCCAGCCTTCTCATACGTAGCCTTCGCCCCCACCCATACCCCCCTTCCCCCAGTCGTTCGTCCCGTGAACGCTGGCTTTCGAGCTCGTCTAGCTCCAACAGGCTACGGGCCCTGCGGGCGTATGGCAGCCGCCCGCTGATGCAGGCCGGCTCGAAACCCCACCTTATCAATCGCGAGGTGCATCGCAGGCAGTTAGCCTGTCTCCTTCGGTGTGTCTCAGCGGGTTAACTCCGCTGGGCTGGTTCCGCGCCCGACTGCTGACCCGACAGCCCCCCCAGTCGGCTTTTCCCTTGGCCTCTATCGCCAACGCGTCGCACGCTTCGCCCTCTGCGCTCACTTCCCTCACCCCTTCGGTTGGGGCCTCGCCGTCTCCTCAAGCAGCCTCGCCATCCTCGCCGCCTGCCCCCACGCGCGTGCCTTCCCTACCTGTTCAGAAACCCTCGATCAGAGCCACCCCTCTTAGCCAGGGCGATCCTGCCAAAGCTTCGGGGGTCCTCGACCGTGGATCGAGCGGTTGGCCGGTCTGGGGCGTCTATATACGGGGCTTCCTCTTGCCCAGCCACGGCGGCACGTGTATCAGCGGGACCCTTCCACGCCCGGATTCATCCGCCGACCCCTTGGGGGCGGTTGCTTGGAGCGCTAATAGCAGCTGCATTGTCGCCGCGCTTCGTAACCGACGCTCGACAGAAGAGCAGCTTTTCCTGCGCGGCTTCACCGGTGCTTTTCTCGCTTGGAATGCCCTTCGTAGCCCTCATGAACGGCTAGGCCCGGCTGCCCAGGCCCATCTGGCCCAAAAGCTGATGCAAGCTCGACGCCGTCAACCCGAGCGGCTTGCCATGGCCAGCGTTTCCAACGCACGCCATCTAGGCCCGTCCTAAACGCTGCAAACCCCGCTGCGCCGTTACTCGACGGCTGGCGCTTCGCCTGAAGAACGGTAGCATCCCCATCTCGCCGACAAGAGCCAAGGCTCGGCACCGCTGTCTTGGGCAGCGTGCTGGTGCCGGGGCGCGTAGCAACGGTGTGCAGCGAGGTGCTCCGCCCACCCTCGCAGCTCACGCTCGGCCCTGCTGTCGCTCGGGGTCGGAAAGCGCTACGCGCTTTTGCCCACCAGCTCTCTCCGCCCCTCCCCTTCTCATCCCTACACCGCACGCCTGCAGCGCAGTCCAAAGATCGACCCCTCTTGCCGAGCGACCCGGGTTCGAACCCCGACAGGCTGAACCACGCGACGTGTGTGGTTAGGGTAGGTTGCGTAGCTACACCGCCAAACCATAGGTTGGTCAAAAGGGGAGGTTCGCCATACCCAGGGTTCGCACGCTTCGGTCCCCAAACGGTCCTGGACCGATTGGACCTAAGGACGGAAAATCGGTCATACCCAGGGTCCGGCATCGGGCTTCGGAAAACCTTACCCAGGGGTGGGGGTGAACAACGGCCACACGAAATACGAGCACAGCGATACCTGCGGCCGAAACCAACCAAAAGCAAAAGCTGGGGCAGCTTTGCCCGTCCATCGGCGCCTGCCACCCTTCCTACAGCCGAAATCGACCAGAAAGCCGGGCTAGCACGCCTCCATTAGGGCGTAGTTAGCCGCAAAAACCCCCAATTCTTTCTGCGCGCGCAAGTTTCTGCCCAACAGCAGCTCGAAAACCGGTCATACCCAGGGGTGGCGAGCCGAGGGGCTACCCAGGGTCTGGCATCGGGCATCGGAAAACCTTACCCAGGGGTGGGGGTGAACAACGGCCGCACGAAATACGGGCACAGCGATACCTGCGGCCGAGGCCAATCAAAAGCAAGAGCTGGGGCAGCTTTGCCCGTCCATCACACCCGCCACCCTTCGTACGGCCGAAACCAACCAGAAAACAGGGCCTATGTTAGACACCGCAAATGCGGGTGCTCGCCTAAACGGGCATGGCAGCCACCACCGCATAACGACGCTGAAGGCGCGGGAGGTGCAGCTGCACACCCACCGCCCAATACGACGGTGACGCAGGCGATGGCATGGCGCAGGAAGCGCAGGCCTCCACCTACCACCCCACACGACGACGACACGTGCGAGGAGGCACCACCGCGACCACGGCTCACGGCGAGGGGGTACAGCAGTGCATACCCAACCACCCCGACGACAACAAGGGCGGCGTGGGCGACGCAACTGCGTGCCCACCACCAGTACCCTGGCGACGGCGAGGGGGGTGAACCGGTACACGCAACTCCCGCGTGCGGCATGCACGCCGACTATGTGGTAACGAAGAGGGCGAGGGCGCCGCGGCTGCCCGTGTCACCCCTACGACAACGAAGAGGGCGAGGGCACCACGACGGCGTGCCCTTCAGCACCTCGGCGGTTGCAAGGGCGGCAGTGCATAGTGCGCACGCCGTCCACGTGGCGGTGAAGTGGCGCGACGGCACACACGTCACCCACGCAACGACGAAGAGGGCGGGGGCAATGCAACGGGGTGCCTAGTACCAAAACCACGACGACGGCGATAGCGACGGAGGTGCAACAGGTCCACCAGCACTGGTGAGCCAGAGGGCACAGACAGCGCAGCGATGCATCCATCCCTGTCAACCTGCGATGAGGGGAGCCGTGGGTGCAGCGCAACAGCGCTCACCACCAGCAACGCCACGACGAAGGTGACGGCGATGCGCACCGGCGACAACGAGGGTGAAGGGGACGCGGCGCCACACCGCCGCAAAGCGCAGCACAGGGCACCCACCACCGACACCGCGATGACGATGGCGGTGGTAGCGCGCAACAGCTACCACCGCTACGGAGGAGGTGAGGGCGGCGCAACGGCATACCCACAGCCACAACCGCGCTAGCAAACGCTGTGCGGCCACCACGCACGACGATGGGGGCAACGAGGGCAAGAGTAGCGCAGCGATGCAGCCGCCACCAACCCAAGAACCTCCACCGCGTTGGCGACTCTGAGGGGCACAAGGGGGGCCACAGCGGCAATGCGGAAACACGAGGACGAGAACGGCACAGCGGCACACCCATACACCCGCGGGTATACCCCAGGGTGTCGAGGACCTTTACCTGCATGCACACCCGCACCCTCATTACTGGTGCTTAGGAATGTTATTTTCGGCGTGGACAAGTTAGGCCAGGAAATCAAGATTCTGTTATTAATTGCTCGTAGAGCTTGCTAAAGTACATAACTCTGCCGTCCCATGAAAAGTATATCGGAGAACGTACTAGAGCGTATGCAGTTGGTGTGGAGGCAAATCAACAATACAAAGCAGCAGTTGATGCATGAAAATCGTACAAGGGGATATCTTAAGATATGCAGTGTGATGACGCACAGTGGTTGAACCCGTAATATAATGAAGTGAATGCTGTGAGTTGGATCATTGGCAGTGGGAAAGTTCGCTAAATGCGAAGAAAAACAAATGGGAGTTCCAAGAGCCATTGACGCCAAAACGGCACCTTATTTCACCAAACCATCTGCGCTTACCAAGTGTGGGTGTGAGGCAGTGTATTGCTGGCCAGCTTTGAAGAACGGAACGAGCATGGCGTCCGGGTCCTTGAAACCGTTATGAACCACGTTTACGAGGTATGGGTCGTTTAGGAGACCCATGACGAGCTTGCGTGATGGTGAACCAGCATCATATACGTAAGCCCTCTTGCAACCGAGCTCATAGGCCTCATCCTGAAGTTGCATCAACGGTATGATCTCCTTGTTAGGGAAAACGCCCCAAGTGACGGCGTTCGGGCCATCTGAATGAGCATTCGTCGTCCGAAGGTCGCCTTGCTTGTTAATGACATAGTATGCCATATTGGGATTGAGCTCGATTTCAGACATCAGCAACTTCAACAAGTCACCATTGACGAAGAATTCCAGGTATGCCTAAATTGGACTTTGTGTCTTTGCATCACATAGAGAAAGGTCTGCGAACCTTTTGATAGATGTATCCGTTGCTTGGACCCCAGCCAAACTTTGGACCATCACCCCTTGCGCCATTAACAGCTGGCTGGGAGTTGGTGGTCAAAAAGCCAAGCCGGTTCATCTTTGCCAGATCTGAGGCAATGACGGCGGTTTCTGATGAAACTGGTTGGTCCGACCAGGGAAGTGCCGTAAGCTGCTTCTCGCAGAACCGAGCGAAAAGTTCGGCGACATCAGAAAATGATTTGAGCACTCCCCAGAGTTTCAAGGCTTCCTCCTTCTGCATCGACAAACAAAGGATTCAGTAGGGACCAAGATAAGAATTATGGATGGCGCACCGTTTGCTTCAGCGAGATAGCCATCCAATTCGCTGTATGCATGACTACGGGAATCACCGAAACGACCGTTGGGAAGCATATCCCAGTTCTCAGTGCATGACAAATAGGATTTGGTCCGGTTTTCCCAGAAGATTGGGCGGATGTTTTCTTGTCGGCGATTTGGTGTGAGAGACTACGGGGGCATCAGGCCAGTGTCAATGTGACATAAACGGTGTGCCTGTCTCCATGACAAGGGCTTGATAGTATCGATTCGCGGGGCCAAGTTTAGTTCCTCCAGGAGCATTTTTGTGCCTTTCTCGAGCTCGAGGGCCCGGAGTATATACCTATCACGAGTAACGAGCTCGAAGCCGAAACGGCTGAAGCGGATGAAACGGCAGCAGTAGATGGCGATGAGGATTCTAGAAACCGACCTAATGCCGCGACAAATGTGTTAGTACACCAGCACGAACGGCCAAAGCGCCAGGTTGAGGAAGACTCACCATGGGCGACTCTAGACAAGACGGTCGAGCCACGTCGAGGGCGTCAGGTAGCGTTGAGGACGCTGTGAACACGCCGAGGAAGCTGCACGAAGCGTCAGAGCAAGTCAGCAAACAGTCAGCATATCAGGTGCACCAAGACGCACCTGAAAATCCCTCGGACGATGCAAAAAGCCAAGACCACAAAACCATCGGTCCAAACGACTTACCTACATGCCATGGACACGCCAGACACGCCGAGAACGCACGCGCCGGCGAAACGGCTGCACAACGTCGCAATACAAGCCCAAGGGCTTACATGACTGCCCCTACTACCCTCAACACTCCCCTGTCATATTTGCCCTCTACTTCCCCCACCTCATCGCCTTCTCCACCCACTCCGAGGACTACACTGCAAAAATTGTTTCCGCTCATCGCCGCCCGGCATCTCGAAAGCAGAGGCAATTCCAGCTATCGTCCATTCAAAACGAAGATGTTTGCCTTTGCTTCACCCGCAGTGTGGCAACTGTTCACTACTGTAGCTCGCGTTGTCCCATATACTGCATAGTGCATACTACTATCCGCGTCTTTTTCATTATTGTGACCTAATATCCTGTTTTGACATTTTTGTCTTGTGGGACTTATTTGGTATTCATACTGTCTTAAAAATGTACAATAAATGGAGTAGCGCCACATCCGTGGCAAGACCCGCTACGGTTACGTAATTTCACGTCTTCATGGACGACGTTTGTGACAGTCTGCTCGTTTATTCACGCACGTTATATGCTCCCTCTCGTTCATGTTGTCTTTCCGACAGAAGTGTGCAATCATGCCAGCTTTTGCGACTGCTTTATTTTCCTCCTCTATTTCGACCTCCTGATGGGCTTGTCCTGCCAACAAACTCACTGGTTTCAATCGAAGGGGAGCTATCTGTTTTCCACGATACATGTCAGTTTGATAGCAGTGAAGCAATTGCGAAAGTCTATCACAGTGATGAGCACGTTTTTGATGCTTGTCAGGTGGATAAACCATATATTGTTTCAATGTACTGCTAAGCATGTGAGTTATAAGACACGAGCTAAAGCTCGCTGTTGGGCCTTCGGCCCAACAGTCTACGCAACGTTAATCTAAGTTTGGCCGTGGACTCAACAGATGAAATGGCCCCATTGCAGAAACCCTTGGCTGCACAGATCACACAGGTGTCCACAGGTGTCCACAGATGTCGACAGAAATCATATATTCATGTACGCTATACAAACAATTTACACTAACCCTCCATCCTCGTCCTCGTCCTCGTGGGCACGCGGCTGCACCACCCTTGGCGCCGCCGTTCGTCCTCATCGCGGTGGACGCGCGGTGCGTTCTGTCGTCCTCGTCCTTGTCGTCGTGGTGTACGGTGGTGCCGTTGCGCCCCCTCGTTATCCACGTCATCACGGTTGTAGTTGGCGTACCGTTGCGCCGTCTCGTCCTTCGCCTGCCCTGTTGTCGCCACATGGTGGTGGTGAGCGGGGCATTGCACAACCCTCGCGCTCGTTGTCGTCGTG